>JAWQRM010000074.1:0-32527 GCA_033557675.1 Coptodactyla brooksi | reverse complement strand
GTGTTTTCTTGTACAGAACGTTCTTATTTCAATCTCGATTTATTTCTCTCCATGACGCAAACGCATTATAAGCACTAATATCAACTATATTGCAGAACAAGATCCAACGATTGGTTTTTCTTTTGCAAGTATATAGTACAATACTTTGATCTAACGTATCAACTTCGGTAGAGTTATAATCTAGTATCATTTATGGCTTCTTGTCATCCCTGTTCACTTCCTTATCACAGTACATTTTGCTTTCTTATCACATATGACAGAGTTGTCATATCCTTAAAAAGTAAAAATAAAAAGTAGAACTACGTACTTCTTTACTTATTGTAATCATGGGATGTTTATTTTTTTCGAACCGTTTCTAACATTGTAAGTTTTTTTGAGGAGCATTTCACCTAATTTTTTGGCCGTGGAAAAATTATCACGTGTAACATTTTGCCCCCCGAATTCATGTGTTGGGTTTAAAACTACTCGCATCCCTTGGTTTTTCTGGTGCTTCCCCGGGACATTTTCCTGTACACACTTAAACTTTCATGGCGTAGGATCTACCACTGTCACAAATAGTGCACATTTTGATGTCTTATTTTGTTGGCTTACTGGAAATATACTGTTTGAAGGGACAGCGTCCTCTGAAGCCAACAAGTTGTTCATCAACAGTAACATTATCACCTACATTGTACAATTTAGGCATAGGTTCTATCCACTTCTCTTCTATCCACTCCCTTATAGGGCCTAATTTGTCACTTGCTCTCCTTTGTTGACAATCGACCTTATCGTCAAAACGTAATCGGCATGATATTCGATAAAAAACTTTCAACGACATCGTTGCACGAAAAATGGGTCTACCGGTTTCTGCAAACTTTTTGTTGATTCGCCATGTGATCTATAAATTCCTGCCAACAACACTAATCCCATATGTACTTGTATTGTAATACTATTCAGATCTTTTCCATCGCATCCATATACTTTCCGACCTACATTATTGCTCATTTTCAACACAATATTTTCAAGTGTAAAGTTCACGATAACTTCAAAGGTAGATAGAACACCCTTCATTCTGGATGTGGCATACCTAGTTGGACTAGGAGTAAGTTTTATTATATTTTGACTAGATGCTTATCCACTTCAGGGGAAAGGTTCTGACACCCAAGATGTAACTTTGTCTTTTAACTGTACTAACTGCACAGGAACCATTATTTGTTCACACTACGTCATTATCTGATGAATCACAGTCTGCTTCGGATTTCTCATAGTGGGTATCATCGCTGGTATGATTTTCAACCTTAGAAGTATCTTCATCGTCGGATACATTTTCATCAGATAGAAATCGCTTCCCCATTATTTATGATGATGCTTATTCAACACTGTCTATAAAGAAACTGAAGTACGCTGTCCGCGTTCCCTATTTAGATGATATATTAGTATGCATGCACAGACATGCCCAGACATGAACAGACTTGTATATTCAACCGGTATGAATGCATAATCTTGTTAACAAGATTATATAGTTATAATACACTTATAGTGTTCATATAAATAAAGTTAAAAATAAAATTACATGAAGTCAAATAAATCTAAATAGTTTTGGGTCATAATGACCCGAGGGTTATATGCGTAGCAATCTTGTTTAAAAATTTGAATAATAATTTCTTGTAAAAACAGAAACCAGCAAACAAAGTCACAAAATTTTACAAAACAAATAATGAAAGATGACAAAGTTATACAATCTGAAAATCTGTTTCGGGTCATATGTATCCGAAGAGCAGGGCTAACTTCAAGTTACAAAATTGTAGATTGCAATTTTTAAATGATATGAAGCATTCAAAAGGAAATGTGGATATGCGTAAGATGTTTTGTCTGCTTTTTAGTTTCAATCTTGAAGCTGGCATATTTAGTGCACTAGAAATAGTGGTTTAGGGATCTACTGACCTGGAATTGGGGGCCTTAATCGATAACTGTGATCATTCTGATTGTATCAAAATATACATTGGAATTATACAAATAGTATTGGCTGACAATCCGAACATCCACTTGTGCAAGAATATATAAAAGTAGACTAGGGGATATTTTCTCGTTAAAACGGTATTTTCTCGTTAAATCTGCAAAGTCATAATTACGGTTTATTAGCGAAAACATAAAAATTAACATATTAGCTATTTGAAAATCCTTTATTACATTTTCTTAAATTAATCGTCATTATTTATCATAAACGTTCTTGCATAAAGTAATAATACTGACTCTGTATAATTAGTGGATAAACTTTTATATCATTGAATATAGTTTCAAAGTGAGGAACACCGTTTTTGTGAACGCTAAGCTGTTCTTTAATAACATTTCAATTTTATGCCCTTAAAAATATCCGGCAATATTTTATGGCGATAAAACCCACACTTAGGGCAGGTGGCGTTTTAAGCGCCTGCCGCTCAAGATCGGTGATTTTTTCTCTACGAAGGTGCCTATAAATTATCTAAAAGCTTGCGATAAATCTCGCTCTTATCAGGCGAGAAGTTTTCAGTGTTTGCCGTCCGTTTTTCAGCGCTATCTTAGGGGTCCCGTATTCTTCGAACTTTGGCATACACGCTTACAGAGCAAAAATAACTCCTCCACTTATCAGTGTGCAAGGACATTTTTGGACGCAACGAGTTACTGCAACACTTGCTTTTTGCCTTGATCGAAGGTTGACGCTTAACGCGAATGTTTCTGGCGCATAAATTGAAGGTTAGATTTAAGGTGATTTTATTTAGGTCAGATCGGAGCTAAAAGCTGCTACTCTTCAACATATCGTTATTCTTATACTGTATGTGTATTCCTATATTAGATGTCAAACCTTTAATAAAAAGGAGTAGGAGTAGTAAGAGGGGTAGGTAGCTTGATACTATAGAACTTGGCTACACGAGGGGCTATTATGTTCGGTAAAATGTTACTATTAATAAGGTTTCTATAATGATTGATGGAGCTTGAAGAGCTGAAAATTAGTTTATTGAATAAATGCTTTGGGTTATTATTATTTATTTTTTGTTACCTCTTTTCTATTAGTTTCGCCAAGTCTAAAAGGAAAGAATTGTTATTTTCATGTTGAAAATTTTGAGCATGTGTTAAATGGGAAAGCTAATGTTAAGGTACTTATACATCTTAGTGGTCTCCTGATGTAGATATAAAAATAATATCCAAAGTTGGAAAATAATTAAAGTATAAGGAAATACGAATACTACAAGTGTAGCGTCTACAACGAAACTGTGAACAGATATTTCTTCTTTCTAACTTAGGTTAACACTTACTTTCTAGTAGTAGTCTCCGAAAAAAGAAGTAAAGGTTTTCAAAAGCAGAGAGCCATAAAAAATTGTTACTAAATAATCTGCAACTAAAGTTTTTGCGTGACACTAAAATTCCAATGGAATTTCTTGTCAGTTTTTCCACGATCTGTGTAGAAACGGTCAAAGAGAAATGTAAATAGCTGTACCGTGACGCACAATTTGAATAAAGCGACAAGACAAATTGGACAAAGACGAACCTAGACATCAATTTTCCCTTCGATCAGAACGTTGCGAATTACGGTGAGTGATTGACAGGGCTTTGTATGCAAATGACTGTTCACGAAGTCGTCGATTCAATCGATACAGGAAGTTTATGTGCGATACTCAACTATGGAGATGTTCCATGGAAACAGATAACTCGCATTATAATATCTACAAAATCTCAGTTGGAGAGGAAACTAGTGAAAAAATAATTTGATAAATGACTCTGGCAATAGGGAAGCAACAAGACAAACGATATTTTGTCAAGTAGGCATAGAATTTTTGTGTACAACCAAATAAATTATGCAAATACTCTCAAATGAATTAAAGTTAAAGCATTGTGCGAAGATAAAATGAAGGGTGAAGACATTGGAAAACCCTTTATTTTGCTTCCTCTCTGTATTTTATGGGGGCGAAGAGCAATTTAGGGGGAACAAAAAGTACGCGACCTGAAATTTAAAACCGTTAACATCGTTTAACTTTTCGTTAGAAGATTTCGAACCGACTTCGTTCAACTTCATCATAAAATAACAAATAAAATTAATATAATAACCTCATCATTTCTCATACCAAATTTTAATACCTTTTATAAGAATATCGATTAGTGCTCTTCCTGCGCCTTATAATATGTGTAAATATGCGACATGTGAAAAAAAATCGAAACAAATAATCTTTTATGTCATGCACAATTTAGTTTTTTTAGAAGTAAAGGTATCTCAGACGCGGTAGGTGACTTTATATGTTCTCCTTTTGATGCATATGCGACTGGTAACTACTGCACATATTTATTTTTAAACTTAGTCAGATCTTTTAATCATGAATCTTACAAATCTTCAAAATAATAGCAGCTAAGAAGATATTACGGAGAAATTTCCAAAACAATTTCTCATGGTTCATCTTATTAATCCTCATCTCTTCTCATTACAATTTAACGGTTTGGTTAGTTGTAGTTGTAAGAAATATTCGTTAGATACGAGTGACTCGTCAATTGTAATCTATAGCTATGAACTACAGAATGCCCAAAGCGAATGAAATGCTGAAAAGATTACGGACCCAAAATCTGCCAAAACTTTTCAATTAAAAGTTGTAAGATATACATTTACCTTTGAACAAAAAACATTTACCTTTGAAGGAAAATAGAATCGGTTGTCGAGCGATGTTGCAAGGATTGCTCGATTTTCCTTAATCCTGCTGTGCTGTTGGATCAATATGACCCGAAGCGGATTTTTAGGTTCTATAACTTTATCATCTTTCATTGTTTGTTTCCAGGACTTTTTGACTTTGTTTGCTGGTGCGTAACGTATAATATTGCCAAATAGTTTTTACAAGCAATTATTATAAAATTTCTTAAACCAGATTGTTACGTATACCTGTAATCCTCGGGTCATTATGGCCGAAAACTATTATTTATTTATTGGACTTTATGTAATTTTATTTTTAACCTTATTTATATTAATACTATAAGCGTATTATATATTTATATAACGTACTTATAGTATATATACAG
This sequence comes from Coptodactyla brooksi, assembly GCA_033557675.1. NCBI lineage: Eukaryota > Metazoa > Arthropoda > Insecta > Coleoptera > Scarabaeidae > Coptodactyla > Coptodactyla brooksi. The sequence continues at coordinate 27,511 of JAWQRM010000074.1, read as the reverse complement.
TGTGCCCCAGAACTTCGTTACGCGGACATTTTGAAACAATTGGATTGGGCGTGGTGGTCCCATTGCATTATCCCCCAGATCAGTTGATCTATCTGGTTTTGATTACTTCGTCTGGAGTGTCACGAAGAGTGTTCTGTACGACATATCCATAAATTCTGAAATGGATCTGTTGGCGTGAATCTCCATCATGCTGTTTTTCAGCTTTTTCAACGTCAGAAATCTGGAAAAAGTCTGTAACCACCAGGGACTTTTTATTCCTGGTGGCTCCAAACAAGGCTGATATTGTCGGCGAAGCGTGCGTCGAGCAATTAATTTATTGTTTTGGTGAAGTGGTAACCGGTGACTAACTTATTTTCAAAGATACCTGACGTTCCGTTAAAAAAGCTAAAAAGCAGCACTGATGGAGATTCATTCCACCAGGTCCATTTCAGAATTTATAGATATGTCGTCACACACAATGCTCTTCATGCCACCTCAGACAAGATAATAAAAAAGAGATAAACTATGTAGGAACCAACAAGATTATACATTCGTACTAGTCAAATATGGAAGTGCATGTCTGGAGATGTCTATGCGCTCATACTAATATATAATATAAATAGGAATCGCGGACAACGTACTTCAGTTTCTTTATATACAGTGCTGAATAAGCACCATCATAAATAATGTGGAAGCGATTTCAACGATAAAAATACTTCCGAGGTTGAAAATCATACCAGCGATGATACCAACTATGAAAAATCCGAAGTAAACTATGATTCTTCAGATAATGACATAATGCAAACAAATACTGTACTTCCTGCGCAGTATAATCAAAAGACAAAGTTATGTCTTGGATGTTAGAACCTTTTCCCCAAAGTGGATGAGCATCTAGTCAAAATATAATAAAAATTACTCCTGGTCCAACTAGATATGCCATATCTAGAGTGAAAGATATTCTATCTGCCTTTCAAGCTATCGTGAACCCCACACTTGAAAACATTGTGTTGAAAATGAGCAATATTAAACGTCGGAGAGTGTACGGATGCTTGTATTGTAAGATCTGGATAATATAACAATACAAGTATATGTAGGATTATTGTCGTCGGCAGGAGTTTATAAATCACGCGGCGAATCAAAAAAAGGTTTGTGGGACACAGAAACCGGTAGACCTATTTTTCGTGCAACGATATCGTTGAAAGTTTTTTTATCGAATGCCATGCTTATTAAGTTTTAATGAGGTCGATCGTCAACAAAGGAAAACAAGTAACAAATTAACCTCTATAAGAGGGTTTTGGAAAAAGTTGATAGAAATTATATAGGTGATAAGTGATAAGGTGATAGTGTTACTGTTGATAAACAACTTGTTGGCTTCAAAAGACACTGTCTTTTCAAACAGTATACTCCCAGCAAGCCAGCAAAACATGACAACAAAGTATGAACTGTTTGGGACAGTGGTAGTTCCTACGCCATGAAAGCTCAAGTTTATACGGGAAAATGTCCAGATGAAGCACCAGAAAAGAATCAAGGGATGCGAATAGTTTGAAATCTAACACATGAACTCGGGGGGCAAAATGTTCCATGTGATAATTTTTTCAATGTTAGGAACGGTTAGAAAAAATAAACCCGAAATTCTCGTGATCGTAATAAGTAAAGAAATATATAGTTCTACTTCTTATTTTACCAAGGATACCACAATTGTGCCATACAAGTATGTTCCTTAAGAAATAGAAACGTTATTCTCATGAGCACAAAGCACTGTGATAAGGAAGAGAGCAGCAAGGACGACAAGAAGCCACAAATGAATTCAGATTGGGGTAAGAACGTTGTGTACAAGAGAAGACTACATCCAGAAGAATTGGGAAAACTGATGGTAACTTCCTATATGATGTTAAGAGAACATTTCATACTCAACAAACTACTGCCATAATAAAGAAAATTCACGATCAACGTGATGAATTAGCGGTGCCGTCTACATATGGTGCAATCAGTAAAAATAAAAGAGCACGATGTAATATGTGTCCATCAAAATGTGACAATAAAACAGGTATGACATGTTGCAAGTGTAATAAATGTTTGTGTAAGGTTCACGTGGTGTATTATTGTCATCAGTGTAAAGATCAGGCAATAATTGGATGCACAGAATTTATTTCTGATGAACATCCAATTTATTTATCTTGTCCATCGGGTCACCATGAGCTGAAGGACTACAAGTCTATAGTAAAACTAAGGAGGACAGCAGGGTTCACAGGGTTCAGGGTCCATTCTAGTTTTGATAAAGGTTTAAGTAATAGGCCAGGAACAATACCCATACGGTACAGTTCATCTAAAACCTAACCTTTTGATTTTTGTTTCAATTCGGTGCTTTTTGTATAAATTGTGTTATTTTCTGGCAGGTTGAATATATATGGATGAATTTTGCATAACTTCTTGTATTTTGTTAGCAAATACAAATTTTCAAATTTGAATGAAATATAAGGGGTGGGGGTTGTTGCTGGTAAAGAATAATTGTGAGTTGAAAACTATTCTCGGTATCGTTTAGTACTACTTAAACAGTTAAATATCTATCCCAACATTTTTCTGATATGTCTTACAGTTTTGGAGATATTAAAGCACGTATATAGTCTGATGTAGTGTAAAGCACCTTACACTACATCAGACTATAAACCCACCAAGTTTCATTTAAATCGGTGAGACACACTTGCCTGTGTTCCCTTGTGAGCTGTAGGGATACTAGAGGGTACCATGATACAATTAGCGATTGTTAAAACTATTTCAAATCAAATAGTTTTAGAAAAATTGCCTGATGCAAATCGAAACAAATATCCATGCTTGCATTTCTAATTTGTGGTGCTAACTGTAATCATGTGGTAAATCTGCCTACGCAGAGGACCTACTACTACTAAATACAGATGGTTATCAAAACATTGCAAAACTAAGTATATTAATATTATACATATATTACAAAAAATGACTAAATTAAATGGTCTTAAATAATATCTCTTACGAGTGGAATTGATCAATCAGTCTGAACAAATCCTGAGGTTTTACGGTCATCCAAATAATACCATTCTAATTTCCTCCTCCCCTAGTCGTTCTTAATACTCTTACAAGCGTTTCCCTAACAACGAGGTGAGCTTATTCACTTACGACGCTTTGCATCTGCAATGTAGATATCGGCAATGTGTATTATTATTCCATGACAGCGATACCGATCCAGTAATCGAGGAACCGTGGGGATTCGATAAAGGGATTAGTGTTAAAAACGGGAGGGGTGCACGTTCATTACGGCGATTGTGTTAAAGTAATTTGTCAGATAAGACGAGCAGTTCAATCAGCCCTCCCACATCTCTCAGTCCGATTATTCCCCGATGAGTTGAAACCGCACGTCTTAGCGATGGATTAGAACCACAATTCATCCCTAATTAAGTCATATTGGTGTAGCGATCTTATTACCAAAGAAATGAAGAGATAGAGTAGTAATAAGTACGATTTTGTTTTTCAATATCGGTCTATATTTGTTTACATCATAGTTTTGCGGTCCATTGTTTAATCGAAAGAGAACATTTCCAAAAAGAAAGAACAAAGTAAATTTAAAATCTCTCATGATCAATGCATAGCTTAAGGACATTTATGTATTAATCCTAAACGTTCTTAGTTGAAACTGAACTACGCAGCATCTATTTCAAACAATTTTGTTTGAAATGTTAGAGGTATTTATAATCGGAAAATCTTTTAAGGGGTCATGTCTAGTTGCAGCGTGAAAAAGAACGTAAATTTCAGGGATTTTTATAAGGATGTCTCAACTATTTTATCATACAGTAAAATATTGATATTAAAAGTACATATATTGTGCAACATTCGCATTTTTTTCGTTGAAAAATATTGTAAATTAACGAAGTTACGACCAGTTTAAATAGACTTGATTTTTCGGAGGCATTTTGCGATCTACACGATAGCTCCAAGCCAAATCATCTGATATCAAAATTCAAACAGATTTTATTAGTATGCGAATATGTCTTGTTCGTGAACGAAGGATTTTTTGAAAAAAATATTTCTAACAAAATGGCGGCCGTTTTAAGGAAAGGTGCGATTTTTTGGGTTCTTAATTTTTCATTTTGTAAATAAAAAGAGTTCTCAGTAAAATAAAAAATCCTTCGTTCACGAATGAGCCCTTGGTGCACAAAATGAGCACGAGAAAGTTTTAGGTCGATTGCTTCATCGGTTTTCGAGATATCGTGTGCATAATACGGGACTTTTCCAAAAAATGTAATTTGAAGAAAAACGCGCTTACACTTTGCGGTCTAGTTATCAGTAGAGTATAATTTAATTCTTTTAATTTACACAAAATCGCATAATGTAAGCATTCTACTGTCAAACTCAACTTCAAAGCATCAATTTTCTGCCCTCTCGTATGAAAAATAGAAACAGTCGACTTTAAGCGCGTAGCTACTGCGCGTTCCTTTCGGCTGCACAATCTCACAACTTTGTCAATTTTCCTTCAATTGATGTGAAATTTTCAGAAAACACTCTTGCAATGGCGTAATTCGAGAATATGCAAAAACATAAAAATCGAAGGTTTAATGGAAAGATGTAAATAAACTTAGTATGTTAGTTATAATAGATTACAGTAAAGTCCTACCAGTCGCAGGACGGAACTGACAAACCGACCTTGTAACTTCTAGTGGTTGGATATCTAACATGCTCTCCAAAGGAGCTGTACAAATTAATGTCGGAAATGCTGTCGTAAGGGGTATAGTCGCAAGAGGTTTTCCACAGGGAGATGTACTATTACTACTGCTATGGAACGTAGTTCTAGAAACTCTAATGTGCGCTAAAATTACTAAGATTTCCACACCACAGCGTATACGGTGATTTATTGTTAAAAACGCAGAATATTCTCTTCACGAGGCATAGTACAAGAACGATTGAAGGTGTCGATTCTATTGAAGTTTTGCGGCACATGTGAAATAGTGCAGGTAAATATTGAATCCTCATCTAGTGAGTAGGTTAAGAAGAATATACTTCTTGGTTTCCTTGAGAAGGATCGCAGAACCACTCACAAAACCTGGGGTTTGAAGCAATGGGTTATAGTGGTTTCATTTTTATCTTCGACGTCTCTTCGTCTCAGCGCCCTTTTCGCGCTGACATCTAGTGGTTGTTTTCCGCACTTGGTTTTTGGTGTCGATAAGTCGAGTTCTGTTTCTTCGATGTGCGCGATGTGTTCTATTAGATGACGTTGAAGGTGATATTTAATCACTATTGTTCCTAGTGATTAAATTTGCGCGGTAGCTTCGTTTATTTGAATGGCTTTTACCTTTGTTTTTTTCCCTTTGGTAACCTTGTTGTCTTTTGGAGGTTTTTTCGTTCCATTTGAAAAACTGTCATCTTTCAGTGCTGTCTTATGTTGGTAACTTGTACTTTCTATTTTTCCACTATAAAAGCTGATTTTCTTCCCTCGTAAGTCATCTTTTACCGTGGTGATCACATAAGTGTACAGTTGGGGAGTATTTTGTTATATTATTTCTTTGGAGAGGCCTGAGCAGACTATATTTATTACGAAACATAGTGAAGTATTGGTCGTACGGCTTTTAGCAGATAACTAGCTGCAAGCTTCGAGTTTTGGGGCGTATCGCAGTAGATTTTGATGTGAAACCTTGCGACGTGCTTCCAACCTTACATCGAATAAATCCTTTTTAATCCACAATTTTGTTGGACCGATTAAGAGCTGAAGGTAGGTGGTGAGCCGGTTTTGTTTCCTCCGAGAGGATTTTGGGTTTATTTTTCGACTAAGTATGTTTTTTTTTTCTATTTCTTCCTTCGATCCTTTATCCCTGGCTGGTATCCTGCCAGGATTTTTGTCGTGTGGGAGTTGCTATTTTTCTTCACCTCCTTTATCATTTTGTCAGACACGTAGACGAGCGGCCGTCGACTTCGCAAGAGGCGAGCTTGTCCTCGCATGGGATGGGCTTCTTGGTCCCGTAGCTGCTAGCAGCCTTTGGGACTGTGAACGTCTGCGTTTGGGCATTTGTGATCGTCTAATCTGTAACGTACGTGGAGTTTCGGAGGGGTCCGGAGCTTCTTCTGCGTATGGAGCTGCTGGGATGGATTAATTTGTTTATTCTGGGTCAATTTTGACCCAGATTGTTTTACAGAGTGTTCTTCTTTAGTTACCTGACATGCGATTGAAAGATTTAATTTATTTTTATTGTAAATATTGGATTACGAAGTTTATCCTGATTGGAAGGCGAGACATAGATGAGATATGCATACAAAACTACATCTATTTGCTTGTGCATCTTTATTGAAAAGCATCATTACCGGCTCTCTATTAATCAGATTATGGCGAACGTAGCCACCCTTGTTAACTTCCTTTAGAAGCGAACTCTGTGCGTCATCTGTTGACGAAACGTTATATTAAAACGGTTAAGCGTAGTTAAGGTATACTAATATTTCATATAATTATTTTCTTTGTAATATTGATTGTAAACTTATATGTACATTATTTCTCTTGATTTGATAATATATGTTGTTGTGTTTCTCTTGGAAAGAGATTTTTTTATTGTCCATCACAAGCATTTCGTTTTTATCGCTATATTACAGGTTGACTACAAGAGCACAGCGCGAATCTACCCCCTTCTCCACTGCAGCGGCGTGGAGCCGGGGGTACTCTGCGTAATCTAAGGTTTGACATTCTCCAGGGGACAAAGTCTTGTGTAGTGTTTCAATTTTAGGTAGAGGTATGGGTGTTCCGGCACCTCCGCCGATTTGCGCGCCGCATGGTGGTCATTTAGGTGCACACCGCGATTGTAATACCGTCACAATATATAATACCCTGCAGAACTAGTGTAAAATTTAGATCACCACAAGATTGATACGATTCCAAAATGTGGATATCAAACCAGATGAACTATGCGGAATAATCGGAGGCCTCCTATGGAAGGACAATTTACATAAATAAAATCGAGGAATGAACACTGGTACAACTACAGAATGAGGGTAGTATTCAAGTAGGGAGAGGATATGAAACAATCAGGGATTGTCCACGCAATAAGAGCATTGATAAAATGTTTCTTATGCAGGTAAGAGTGAAATGTATGCTATCTCAGTCTGTGATTGAACCACACCAAGCAATTAATAAACTCAGTATGCCTGAGTCTTGAACGCTGTACATAGTCCATAAATTTCCACTAGTACTTAGAATCTACCTCCGAAATACAAAACGTCATCTGTTTGATATTTGAATGTCTGTAAATAACAAGCCAGTGTAATAAAAACGAGAAAATTGACACAAGAGCCTCAAAAACATTGAAAATAATGCAAACTCTTGAGTTTTTATCAAAGGCAACTTATTTTTAGTGACATAAACGTTTTCACAAAGGACGCAAAGCAACTGAAGGTAGTGAACGAACACCAAGACATGGAACTTCTCTCTAGGCCTAATGTGATCCAGCGGCTCTTCTTTTTAAGCTACCCTCTTACAAATTCCAATTCGAAGTCTATACCCATTTTTCGAGGACCATCAATTCTGGTGGTTCGGAAATCGAATACTGCTTTAACTTATTCTATTTATGGGAAGCCAGAAACTCAACTATGTTCACAATGTGTTCTTCACAAGTAAATCAAACCATAACAAACCTCCTTTACAAAAAGAAAATGTCTCTAGAAATGTCAACCGAAATTTTCCCCTCCTCTCAACAAAACCACAACTTCTACTACAAACTGTACCTTATTAAGGAGTTATATTTCATATCTGCCAAGAATGAAGGTTCAAACGGCATCCAAGAAACAGTATTGACTTATGTGTAAACCAATTTCGTTAGCCTTTTGCTGATTAAGGGATAGCTTCCCCACACAGTGTATTTTGATGTTTGTAGCTTAGTAAAGGTAAGAATCTACACGCCCCGACGTTCTCCTTAGGACTGCGCTTAAATAACACATATTCCGAATATTTCTTAGACAAGTTCCTTACACTTTTCGGCGCAATTTCTGAAATAATTTTTGTGCAATGGATAGCGAAACGCTGAGTATTAATTCGGCTATAGCACGATTTGGAAGCTTACACCTTCAAGCAGACGTTGACCCATTCTATTATAGTAAAACTTCCTGGTTTAGAACTTCTATAAAAAATAATCGACAATCGACAACAAAATATCCAAATTATCGCACAGGCTATATAAAACTTATGCTGTTGTTAAATTAATCGAGTCGTCACATCAGGGTACGCAACACACTAATTATCATAACTACACACAATTAAAGAATTAACTGATTACTGAAGACCGCAGCAAGATATTTATTATTGGGTTGTTCGGTAATTTCATTTCGGTATTTTAACCAGTGAATTTCATTCTAAACCGTATAAGCATTGTATATTCTGGCAGCTGACATTGCAAAGTTTATGTGTGAACATATTTTGTTCGGTTCTGTGTAATTCTTTTCTTTTTATGTCTTATGAAACATGGAGAATCAAACTCTTATCATAGTCTTCTGTACATTTTGCTTCTTTATTACAAAAAAAGGTAAAAATGTTCAAGCGAGCAAAAAATTATGTGACGTATTTGGAGAAGATGTATTGACAGAATGCCAGTGCCTAGCTTGGTTTACAAAATGTTTGTAAAAATTAAAAAAATTTCAAATTCTTTTTTAATAAATTGCATGATTTACTCAAATAAAAAAAGCCAAAATTTCTGGACGGCAAAACCTTTACTTCAAATGAGGCCATCAAAAATGACTTGGATCCATTTTTAGCCAACAAGGAACGGAAGATTTACGAGTGTGGAGTCGAATGAGTGTGGCTACTGCCAGAAAGATGGCAAAAAATGTTGGACCAAAATGGTGAATATGTAATTACATAAAATATTGATACCCTCTAAGAAAAGTGAAACGAAATTACTTTCTGAGCAATCCAATAGTATACAATGAACTTTCATGAAACTTTCTTTTATGAAACTAACATGTTTTCCGAATTTCGCGTTAATGTCATTCAATCCTGAAATTACTTTCTTTTTACGTTCTATGCCATTCGACCAACAAAAACAATATATACAATCAACAAGCATATACAACAAGCATATAACCTATAAGATTCACTGTTCATTCTATGATAACACCACTCCGTTAGTACCTCATTACTATGACATCAAATTACTCCTTACTATGACATCAAGGTTCACTTTTAGTTGGTAATTTTCGTTTGAACTCAAATTTTTTACTTTCCGTACTTCTGTCATTCAAAGGCATTTGTCAAAAACTGCTTTCAAAAGGTTTATTGCGTCAATAATTTTTTTTAAACTGCAACTGACGCAATAAATAACAATGGAAGTAATTTTATAGAATTACCTTTGACTAGATAAGTTTTCGAAGAGTGAAATTTATCCCGATCTGAAAACAGCTATAAAATTAAATTCTAGTTCCAATATGGAATATTTCCTATTAGTTAGGTTCTCAACAAAAAATAAGAAATTATAATACTTCATATCAACAGATTTAGAATATCAAGTTAATACCAAATGCCTAACAGTTTATGTCATACTTTTATCATACGCCTTTAAGTAGTGTAGAATTTAAGGATATAAAGTGCATTCAATAAATAACTAACCATAGCCACCTGTGACACCAGCAGTTCCTTTTTTTTAATACTGACCCTGAAGGTTTATCATTTATCCCACTGTGAAACTAGGAGGGATATTCCCCTCTCATACAAAGTCTTCGGTTGCTGCAAGAACCAATTTCGAATCTTCTCCTGCACTTCATCGCCCGACTGAAATCTTTTTCCAAGTAAATATATTTTGAGTTCTCCAAACACATGAAAATCATAGGGAGATAGGTCAGGATTGTGGGGAGGATGGTTTAGAACCTCCCACTTAAATTTTATTAGGTGATCTATGACGGCATTTGCTATACGGAGGCTCGCCACAAGCCACCACACACACTTCTTGCGTCAATAACACGTATGGAACAGTTTCTACATATCGTTGGCAATTTTCCTCCACAATTTTGCTAAAGTTTTTAAGTTACCGATAGGGCGTAATAGGCTTCGGATCGTTATTTATTGAATGATCCTTATACATTGCTAACATCCAGTATTTTCTTTATTTGTTAAAAGCCCATACTTGTTGTATTCACCAAAATTTCACGGTTGACTAACCACTAATTTTTCTTGGATATTCCTTAAAACTAGGTACTTATCGGCCTAAATTCCATTCAGCAATGTTCCTAGGTTAATTTTAGTAGCCACAAGTACCGCAACTTATGTAAATACTGCTTTTGAATTTATGAAGTTCTTCATAAATTTACCCTTATGTTCTTTGTCTATGGGATAAACGACCTGATAAATAGAGCTGTGTAAAACGTGAATGGTAGTTCATATGCGTTCTATCACATGAGGGACGTGAATTTTCAGATGTCAGTGACTCCAAACTGAAAACAATTTTTGACGGCTTTCAAATCTGAGAACTGATGAAGAACAAGAGATTTTATCAGAGTGGGGAAGACAAACAAAAAAAAATATGTGGTCGGCATTTAAATCCATTGCCCAAAACTTTTTGCGAAACCATCGAAGTCAAAAGTGTCAATGTGTGGTCGAAAACTTGTTACAAATATATCAGTCTTTTATACGCATGTTTGTGGAAATGTTTTACTTAAGATTGCATTTGGATTACTTTCCAGAAAATTGTACAGATTTTAATGAAGAGCAGAGCGATCGTTTTCACCACGACGTTCATGTCATGAAAGAGAGGTATCAGGGCCGGTGGAACGTAATTATATTGGCAGACTACTGCTGGTATCTAAAAGGAGGTGATTCCAACCATCAAAACAAGTCACAATATTTTTTTATGCAGCATTGTTATATCGTTATAACTCCGTTTAAAAAAAAACGCATTTTCAATTTTAATATTAATTTAATTATTTTCATGTTATTTTTGTGCTAAATTAATCTTGTAGGATATATTTACGCTAGTTAATATTTGCACTATTAAATTCGTTAGTTTGAACACCTGAACATCTGCAGAGCATGCAGCTCATAATTCGCTATGCGCCGCTGTCATTACTACACCTCAAGGCTAATCATACGTGCGGAAAGAGGAGATCTGTCTACTCGTCCAAGGAAAAATTATGAGTCTCAATTCGCATGCTAAAACCACGGCCGACCAAGTATAAGCATAGAATACCAACCCAGAATACGTGGGTTGATATACATTTGAAACATTGAAAAATGTTTTAATCTAGTTGCATCGTCAGGTTGTTTTTTATTGCTCATTGTAGTTTTGCTGGCATATATCCAATAGAAAAAAGATATATATGATGCAGCTCCGCTTTTCCAAATGTTTACCGTGTTTCCAATTACTGCCATTGGGTAGTTTCCGTGAAAATAAAGTTATTTTTGCCGTTTATGGCTATTAGCCAACCGCTCGAAAAACAATGACACCGCAATTGTTTTCCGCCTCGATTCATTGTGACAATAAAAGTCCCATTTCCGATTTTTAAATAAACAATCAAGTGCCCTCTGCCGCGTTTCAACCAGCCAGAAAACAAATACGAGTTTACAAGTGAATCGATTAGCACAGAAAAAAAGAAGTAGGTAATGAACAGTTCTGCTTAACTTCACCGTGTTTGTGGCTACTTTTACTTCATCTTATTGCGAAAAGGGGTACAGTTATTGTATTTTACCTGACAGGTGGCTGCCTGTAATATTGTCTGTAATTAGATGTCTATGTAATAAAATCAGAGATAAAAGATCTTTAAAGGTATTGTTTTGCAATCCACAGTGTTTCGCAATTGTTCGGTGAGGTAGCATAACCGCAGTAATGTCCTCATTAGTAACTGATTATTTTTATATGGGTCAACTTGTTGCACAAGTGAAAGTGAACAAGATGTAATTTCTTCATACGAATTTGCTGTTTTACCTTGGACATTTCGCCCATATATAACGTATTTTTATTTACTTTCTATTGAAACAAAAATACAATTCCCGAGCTGTATTTGAACCTGCAACCATCTTCTTTCGACGCAACTGCTGCATCTCTGAGCTATCTCAGGTCTCCCCTAAATTTTCAGAAAATCATCCTCGTTGTTTCTCTCCGTTCGTAGACTTGAATTCTGTAGTCCCACCGCTCATTCTAGCGGTGGGACTACAGACGCTGAATGAGTAAATTGCATCTGGTTACTTTATAACCAGGTATGAACTATGTTAATGGGTGTCTCATTCATATGTCTCATTCATATGAAGATGGAAAATTCTTCGTAAATTTCACTCGAATGTGAAAATAAGTATGCTTTTTAACTAATTTGACTGTTTTATTAAATGGTACGTCCTCTATATTTTAACCTTTTTTCAATCATATTTCGAAGTTTCTGATACTCATCAATCTATTACCTATTGCCTTCAATTTTTGAAATGCTGTCAAGATCATTTAGATCTTTTATTGCTTTGCAATGCCAAAATATACCAAAATAGATACCAAAATAATTTCTCTGGTGTGAACAAAGCGTTGAATATGTGGAAAGGGCCAAATAAGTCCTGCAATACGGTAAAAAACGATTAAACACACTGATAAAATAATTGAAGATTAGAATTTGTGGGAAAGGGAAGTCCACATTGATTATGCAGATGCAGCATCAGTAATTATAAGTTTGGGAAAAGAGCCACACAGCAGTTGTGATGATGAAGAAATTCAATTACTTCTAAAGTTAGTTAATCACTACCGAAGTAACTGAGCATGTGACATTATTTTTCATTAGTAACATAAGTGTCTTAACTAAGTCAACAAACATTGTACTTCTAATTTTCTGTGCCAAATACACTAATTCTATCATCCATATCTATATTCTCCGAACATAAACTGATATCATCACTGTTTTATCTTTTCCTACCATCATCTCTTCCAATTTTTATACAGTGCGAGGATAAAATCTCGTACCATAGCACTTTTAAGCCGCGCCCGCAATACGCAGTAGGGGGCTCTGCGTTGTTGAACGGTTACCGGCAAGGTCAGTCGCGTTTGGTACGTCGATGGTAGTGTATCGTACTAGCTAGTGCTCTTTTGCTTACGTATAACTTTGAAAACTTTTACTTTTCAATGTTATTGGCATTAAATGTTGAGTTCACAAATGGAACATACATTTATTCTTATAAAAGGAAAATAAGAAAATATTCCAAAATAAAATAAATTCGTAAAACCCCATTTGAACACAAAAAAAATGTTAAATTAAAAAAATTACAATAGCGACTCAAATAAGCCGCCCGGAGATGCCAAACAGTAACCTAATCTCTTATAGTAATTTCTTCTAACATTAGAAAGCATTTCAGGTGTGAGAATGTTAGCTGTTTCTATTACTTTAGCTCTCAGGGCATCCAGATTTTCTGCTCGCTCGTGGCCGTAGACGGCCTGTTTCAAGAAACTCCACAAAAAATCCGTTTGGGGAGAAATCTGGAGATCTCGCTGGCCATTTAGTATCCCCTTCGCACTCATAATGCGATTAGGAAATGAATTTGTTAAAAATTCTTTAACTGTAGCCGCATTATGTGCCGGGTAGCCGTCTTGCAGACACCAAATACCATCCAGGTCTATTCCAGGAACATTGCGGATAGCAGGAAGTATTTGAGTATATAGGAATTCTACGTATTTCCGAGAAGTTAAGATCCCATCAATAAAGAAAGGCCTATTACATGGTCACCAAGAATTCCAGTCCAAACTATCGGTTTTTGCGGATATTGAGTACGAACAGGAAAACTTTTATGCAAATTTTCCCGAGACCAATAACGAACAACCGCAGGATTGTGTTTTCCATGCAATGGAAAAGTAGATTCATCGGTGAAAACAATATTTTGAATAACGCTTTCAACCCCATGTGACTTTTCCATTACTCAATCACAACTCCATCCTTCGAATAGTATTTTCGGGAAAAACCTCTTGACTTTTACCGACTCTATACCTCTTGTGGCCGTGCTTTTGCAAAACACCCCGTACAGTCCATTCCCAATTTCTCGCTAATACGTTTGGATGATTTTGTATTGTCTGCTTTCACAACAGCACAAATCATTTCGTCCCTTCTTACTTTCTCTTCGACTTTCCAGGTGAGCGCTCTCTTAAGTGGCATTTGGTACACTCCTTTAGGGAATAACTTTTCTAAACTTCTGAATAAGTTTGATAATAGTTCGTTTAGCGGGAGGGCCTTCCTGCAAAAGATTATATGAATAAATCGTGGCAATCGCTTGCAGATCTACCACCGTAATACCAATTGATAAGTTGTAATTTTTATTTAGCGATGTACACACCCATTTCTTTTAATTATGTTCACTAGAAATAGATGTGCTCTGTGTGTGAAACCACTGAATAATTCCCTTAATTTCCGTAATGCCGTCGCATGGCCAATATGATGAAGTATATATGATGAACTGCGTAATACATATTCCATATAGCCCCCACTGTGTGTCCCGCTTTAACACGTATTGCGGGCGCGGCTTAAAAGTCCTATGGTATGAGAGTTGATCCTCATACTGTATATACACTTTTATGTCGACTTGGTATATTTAGTGAATATGACGTCATAAGCTGTTAATGACTTGCATCGTCTGCTTGAGTGCCTTGAGTATAGTCTGAGTTTCTGTCTAGTCGCGCCGGATATTGAACATAATATTGCTTGCAGGATAGTCCTGCAGCAATTAACTTCGGCGTAGAACCTCTAACGTAATAAGAGTAACTATATTTATATTGAATGATTTTTTATTCGTCTATATTTTCCTCTTGTGACTCTCCTCAGTTTAAAAGGATTTTTCTCCAACTTACCTCGGTCGTACAAGCAACGAAAACCTTTTCCTAAAATCGACATAATCCCCTGAGACGCTTTTCGATATATATCAGCCTAAAATCTCCCTTAATTCGCAATAGGCTGTGACCCATACTTTTTCCCACCACCCTGTAATCCTTTCGCATAGGTTTTCCACAACTTGACAACCACGTAATCCGGAACGAGAAACCGAGTTGACCGCGAAACGCTGTGTCTTGTTAACCCCGCATCTCACCCTCATCATGCGTTAACTCGCCACTCTGTTACGGGGGATGTATGGCGTTATTAACCTCATGCGAACAAAAGCTGTAATTATACGGGACACGAAACTGCCGAGTCCTCCCAAAATTTATTAAGGTCGCCCTACCGGAATATTACCCCGTTTTAGCAAACTACAGCGCACCGGTTAAGTCCGCCCTTTTTATGGATTAATATCCTGCAAAATTTTATCGCTGTCTGCTAGATACGGTATTTAATTGCAAACATAACTAGTTACATTATTCACATATGCATAGGTTATTCACATATGGTTCTCAACCTGGGCGGTAATTCCCCTGGTGGTCATTGTTGCGAATGAGAAAGATAAACATGATGCGAATGAGAAAGATAACATCTATAAGAAGAAAGCGGAACAAAAATCATCAGAAGGGCGGGACAAAGATCACCAGAACCCTGAAAATCAAATACGAAAAGTCACACGAACTATGGCTTCTAAAAACTGAAAGATACAGAAAACAACAGAAATGGAAACAACGACAATGGCTATGGACACCGAATATATGTGAAAGTAAGCATAAGAAGTTTGAATGGAAAGGAGTATGAACTGATAAATGAATTTTAAAAGCCAAATATAAAATTAATGGGAAATAACAGAAACTTAAAGGAGAAGGCAACCATCAAGAAGATATGAACAACCATCTACAGTGGTTGTTTAATTTACAGTGGTGTGAAGCTACCTGAAAGAACAAAATAAGTAGTAGCCTGACTGTTCCACCAAGAGTAGAAGGAGAAAATAGTGAATTGGGAGAGTGTAAATGCCAGAATAGTAAGAATGGAAACGAGAATTATAGAAGAAAGAAAGATTTACTGTATTATATTAGGTTGTAAAAAAGTTCTGGGGCAGTTTAGTAATCATGAGATAACTCGCACATATTTCATGCGAATGTTGCGATTTCACATGGAATATGTTTCTACTGAATGTCCGGATATTTCCCATCTTCATTTTCATTTTGTTATTGGCCTCTACCATGTCCAGCGACACAATTGAAGTCCGTGTTCTATTGCGCCATTATTGGAAAAAAGGTCTTTCACAACGAAAAGCGGCCGAAGAAATCAATGAGGTTGAAGGGGAAGGCACAACGAGTAAGTCTGCTGCCGGACGCTGGTTTAAACACCACCTGAAGCAAATGGACTTTGTGCATAAGAATAATACAGAATTGAAACACAAAACCGTACACAAATGCATAAGAGTAATGCCAAGTGGAAATGAAAAATCTCTAATGGAGTATATATTAGTGATAAATACACTAATAGCAAAAGTAAATGACACAAAAGTCAAGAGAGGCTATGAAGTAGGTATCGATCACTGTATGTTAGAGATAAAATTAGATTTTGCGGAGAATTGCGCAATAAAACCCAAAAATGAAAGAAACAGTAAAATAAAAATATACAACACACAAAAACTACATTTAAACGAAAAGAAGCACTTGTTTAAATACAACACAAAAATAGTGCAAGTACAACAGAGAAGTTGAAAACATCAACAAACATAGGAAACATTGAAAACTATTCCCCTAGAAAGCGCGGCAGAAGCATGTGGAAAGACAATTATGGGAGGAAACATAAAACACACATTCTGAATTTTTTCGAAATACCATTCTGTACTGGGTTAAAAAGATCAGTCCAGAGGCGAAATATCCGTTTTACTGTTTTCTATTGGCCGTGCTAGAAAACATTAGAGTACTATCTTGTCGCTCTCGATGATGCTGACATGCTGCGATGGTTCTGTCCGATACTGAAGCACTTTCCTTTTTTAAATTTAACTGATTTGTTAAAAATATTGAAATGGAATTTTTTTAAAATAATATATATGTAATAGCATTATTTAAAAACATTCTCCTTGGGTTGTCATAAAATTGTTTAGTGTTTATATTTTATAATGAATCACAAATTAAAAGGCAAAATAATGCAATCCTACTATGTAGTTTTGAAGTAGATACGTAGTAGAATTGAAGAAATGGCAGTTAATGTGGAAAAAAACTCAAATATTCTCCAAAACCCTTCATTGTGCAGTCTACCATTGCAGATAATAATGCTTTATTGATGGCATGTGTATGTTATTTTGATGAAAACAATACATTACGAGATAAACTGCTATTCGCAATAAAACTCATTACAGATACAAGAGGATTATCTATATTTAATACTGTGAAATCATACTTACATACATACAAAAACTAATACTCCTTTCAATAATATTGTTGCATGCGCTACTGATGGAGCACCATCAATGACAGGTCGCTACCGTGGATTTGTTGCTTATTTGAAGGAAGAAGTGCCAAATGTTTTATGTATTTATTGTGTGGTGTACAGACATCTATACAGTCTCCATTTATAATTAACTATGTATAATAATTCGAGCCGTAAACAAGATAAAATCTAATGCAAAATATGTCAGAATGTTTTGAAAGCTTTGCCAGGACAATAATGAAGATCTTACTACGTTACTTTTGCACACAGAACTTCGGTGGCTGTCAAAGGTTACATCTTTGGCTCGTTTTGTAGCATTACATGATAGTGTTATACAATTTTTTAAAACTAATAGTGACACCAATCTGTCAACAGTTGAAAACAGTAAAGAATTATGCCTTTTATTTGGCAGATATTTTCAAGAGATTTAATGATCAATTTGCAGCTTGAAGGAGCTAATAAAACTCTTGTAGGTTGCCAAAGCAATGCGTCATTATTTATTGACAAACTTGAACTAGTTCGTTATAATCTATTGAAGAGAGAATTTCATCAGTTTCCTGAATTATCATGTATAAAATATCATGTAACTCCATAAGATATTGACAGATTCAGTAGTCACCTCAACGAACTTAAATTGGACATGGAAAAACGATTTGAGAAACGAAAAACGAAAGATATTTTCAAATTGTGGTGGATATGAAAACCTATGGCAAAATAAGAAAATGCCTGTTTTATATCCAAATATGTGGACAATGATATTCAATTTATTGATACTTTTCCCTACCTCATATCTTGTGGAATCAGGTTTTAGTGCTGTTAATCATATTATGACTAAAGAAAGAAATGGCCTAAATGTTTCTGAAAGCGGAGACCTTGGTTTGTTCCTTACAAAAATTGAACCAGATATCCAGTTGTTATTTTCGCAGTTAGTATCTGTGATTTTAAGTCTATCTGCAGCAGTAATGCTTGGGGTACGGAATTGTTTCGGTGAATTCATATATCAGTTTGGATAAGAGTACAGTCGTTTACCACAAATGCAAAAAATGTCTAGAAGTCGCTCACAACTGTTCTGGCGCTAAAATCGCTATTTAATCAAGCATATCATTATTTCGGGTGCAGCGCCACGCCGGCCTGGCCAATTGATGAATGAGGCTGTTAGGATTTTAAATTAAACCGGGGCCTCTGCCAATAAATTAATCTGGCAAACGGACACACGGAGTCGAACCTGCGCTATAAATCTGCTTTTTCAATTTTATCGCCTGAACAGTTTACCAATGCCAATTACTTTTTGTCCGGATGGATATCCGATATCCGAACGGGATCCCACCATCAGGTTCTTTTCTCCGTTTCCCAGTTGAGAAGTTCAAATCTAATTTCATATTAAATGCGCCCCTTCCACCTCGACCAATGTGTCTCTATTCGCTACACTTTCCAACGAAAAATGAGCGCTTTATAAACTTCCCGGCTACAGCTTTTACTGCTCGTAAATTATCCCAGTTTGAACCCTGAAATTGGCGCGGTAGATAGTGATGCGGCTATTCTAAAAATAAGAAAAAGTTCAGTTTATGCGGACTGAAAAGGATTTAATCAGGACATGATTGTTATTGAGTTGGTACTGCAGTACATCCAGAATTACTTAATGTTTCAGACACAACTCAATTTTATAAACAGTAAAATAGTGCTTAAAATTAAATCAAGGAAAAATTAAAGAATGGAATGATGAAATATAGGTGGAAAACCTGTTATTGGAAAGTAATTGGGCGTGACATTATGGTAGTGAAGGGATACAAATAAAACAGTAATATATTTTGAACGATAAAACATTCCAAAGCTAATACCAGATATAGGAAGGACAAGTAACGGTTGATAGAATACAGACGGGAGATTTTAAGTTGATCGCAAAATAAGGGCGTGAGAAGTTTTTGTTCCAAGTGGTCCAAATTAGGCGTCCTGAAGTTATTATGAATACCCCAAAAATGAAAAAGTTTACACGATTGTCACCGCTACGCCACTGTCACTTTTTATAGAACAAGTGGGTTTTCTATCATTTGTCGCTAACGTATCTGAGGTACCGACTTGGTCGGCGAAACGTGCGTCAAGCAAAAATAAACTTTTCGGTTTTGGTATATTGGTGACAATCGTGTGAAGTTTGTTACTAAACCAAAGGTTCCAAAATCCTCAACCGACCAAAAATGAAAATAAGAATCTGACTATGGAGCTTTAGACAAGAGGTAGATAGACGCCTTTATCGTGACAAAATATTTTTTTATGTGGAAAATGGATTACGTCATCGGTTTCGTATATTTACATGAAATTTATATTTTCCAGAAATATTTTCATATTTAAAGATCTCCCATTTTTGCGAACTAAGTGAACTAAGTGAACTAAAAATGTCCTAATACAAACATTTTTTCGTAGTCTATTTTTTTATAAATTACAAAGGTGAACTGTCTACAAAACAGTTTCATAAAAGCCATCAACCACATCAACCATAGTTTTGCTCCGACAAATCATACTTCATACTGCCGTTGGTATTTTATGTACTTAACAAAATGATTGGTGGCGTTTTGATGATATCTAGTGAATATTTAGTGATAAAATTTTATAACAGATCTTTTAATTGTTGAGACTACTTTCATTAACACAATTATTATAATTTTATTATATTATAATAATTAAGTAACTAAGAGAATAGATCTAGTTATTTATTTACTTGTTTTACTCGTATTATTATTGTCTTTCATCAAGACAGTCATGCATTTTGTAAGCGTTTTGGCATAGTCATCGCATATAGGTTTTTCACATTCAATACGTAATTTTATGGTCTTGCTCCTTTTCTTGAATTGTTCTGTACTACAAATATAATATGAATCGACCAGCATTTTTCGCCCAGACTTCTTGGGATGTAGATGGTTCAGGGACATTCATCCATAATTCTGCAACAGGCTTTCCAAGGAAATACATAATTGCAAGGCGTGTTGCAAAATGTCTCGTCACCTAATCCTTCGCTCAGTTGTCGTAACAATATTCTTCTTTGATTTATTTTATAATTTATGATTTTCTTGTTATTGAAATATATAATATACTCAGCCAGAGTACGTACCAATATCTAACGTATAAAAAATGCTGAAAGCCATCGCTTCGTTTGCCCTTGAGTTGTATACCTTCCCAGCGTTAAACAGTGCCACCACTACACCAATATTGAAAAGCGTTGCTCGATGTGCGTTTCCTTGACCATGTCAGTGGAACGCACATCGAGCAGAAAACTTTGGTTTTGGTGTAGTGGTGGTATTATTCAATCGCCATTAGTGTCCACACCTGTTTTTGTTTTGTTATAACATTCCACCGTTTCTGGTTTCTGTTTTCTTCCATCCCAGGTTGTCATATCTGAGCGCATCATCGATAATAATGTTTACTATAACAAATATAGTTTAATATTCCTCTCGATTTTTCTCTGCTTTCATGTCGCCCCGAATATAGTTTTTATTTTTTTCAGAGTACCCACGATTGTCAGATTCCATGATAGAGAATATTTTGCTAGAGCAAATAACGAGGTGAAGAAGTTGTTCATCGTAGTGTTTTCGCCCAATCCTCGATAAGACAACACTAGCCCTTTCACATCCCTTCCCCCTTGATTTTTCACATGGTCAGCTGCACTTTTACGAATACATCACTGTCCCGGCAGTAAGAAAGTTCTCACAATCACAGATCCATCAAAGCTTTATACCCTATTTTGCTGGATTTGATGGAAAATACTGAGTAAATCTTGTTCTTCCATGATATGGCATAAGTGTTCGTCGTTGGTCAAGGGCCGTGTTGATTTGTATAATTACGATAAATTAGCGTTCACCATTGCCGACATATGTCAGATTGGTGCAGCCTTATTCTCTTTTATGCGCACAGGTGTAATATTACCATTATAAAATCGAATAAACTTCAGGATATTCCAAAATCTATATATTCCCATCGTCGCGCGCTATAAAGGGTGTGCTGTTATTTTCCATATGTCAGTAATGTGATTGGTGTTGGAATTATTTGTGCCAGACATAATCAGAATTCCCAGAAATGCGTAGAATTATCTTGGTGCTACATCTTCCTACAGACGTTGTTTTTTCGTGGGATCTTGTTGGTTATAGTTTTCATACATCGCGGTTGTTTTATTTGTATGGAGTACAATAACATCGACCATTTCACTCGTAAAAATACCCTTGAATGTAGCCACGACTGACGTGGAGTTTCGGTGCTTCTATGTAAATCAGACTATCTCTGACGCATAATGCTACAAGTTGCAGTTTGACGCTGGATAACAGTTGGTGTTCGACTCCATTTTGTTTGATCTTTGAAGACAAAATATACAGAGCCTGAAGATAAATTACTTCTTAGTCGTCATCATCTTGCTCCACTGCGATGTCCCGACCTTCAACGATCTCGTCACTTTCAGAGATTGTATCTCCTTGTTCTGAGCGATAATTCGGCGAAGGAATCGAATCTTCATGATCACTGTTCGACGTTGCACTATCTTCAGTAGAATCTTCTCCAATAAGCCGCAGAACATATACCGCTTTTTCTTCTTCTGCTAATAATAATAAATTAAATAAAAATATAAGTTATTATTCAACGTTTATATGTATGATATGCAAGTAGTTTTATTCGAAGTAAAGTCCACATACAATACCTTGAAAACTCTTCTTGCGATAATTCCTCCATTGTTTTTATGAAAGACTGCACTGTTACACTAAGATGTCACCAGAACTGTTTGGACGTCTACACTCAAAGAACGCTCACTTTCTAATGACACAATTACAATGTTACTTCGTACGGAATATAGAACCCCGTATAATAAATTATAGATATATTAAATCAATAAAAATATAGAACTTTTAAATGAAAAAAATCTAAATGTATTACAAAAGAATGCTACCAAACATGCTTTTAATAGCAACAATATGATAAGTATAGAAAAGGTAAAACTACTTAGAAATGTACCTAACAATAAATTCTTGGATGATTTGAAAGTTTAGAAATTATCAAATGCAAGAAGAGAAGGAAATTATCAAATGCAGGAAGTTGGTCAAACGTCTACAGGTGTTCGCACCAGTGACGCGGCGACCATCCCCAAGTATATTCAAGATAACCAAGATTTCTAATTTTCCGGCTGCGGAAGCCTTCAGTATTATTTAACCTCTACAGGGTTTTCTTTAACTCCTCCAATGCTCCTATACAATATGCTTTCGAAGAAGTTTTTGGGATAAATTACAACTATTGCAACAATTATCACCAACCTTCGTTGATTCACAATAACAACAATAATTCTATATATGTTTGTATTGCAATATTATCCAGATCTTCCCTATCACACCCGTACACTAATCTTCAATGTTGCTCATTTTCAACACAATATTTTCAAGTGTAGGGTTCACGATAGCTTGAAAGGAAGATAGAATATCCTTCACTCTGGATATGGCATATCTAGTTGGACCAAGAGTAATTTCTATTATATTTTGACTAGATGCTCGTCCACTTTGGGGGATAGGTTCTAACAACCAAGATATAACTTGGTCTTTCGACTGTACTAACTGCACAAGAACCACAGTATTTGTTTGCACTACGTCATTATCTGAAGAATCATAGTCTGTTTCGGATTTCTCATAATAGGTTTTATCGCTGGTATGATTTTCAACTTCAGAAGTATCTTCATCGTCAGATGCATTTTCATCTATCTCTGCTATATCTTCCTGAAACTTATCGCTTCGCCATTAGTTTTGATTATCCTTATTCAACACTGTATATAAAGAAACTGCGTGCGGTCTCCGCCTTCCCTATTTATATGACACATTAGTATGTACACACAGACGTGCCCAGACATGCACGGACTTGCATATTCGGCCAGTATGAATGCATATTCTTGTGAGTTGCTACGTAGTTATAATACACTTATAGTATTCATATAAATAAGGTTAAAAATAAAATTGCTTATAGTAAAATGAATCTAAATAGTTCGTAAAATCTATCTCCTATATTGCTGCCTTTAAGAAAACTAACTAAAGTTTTGCAGTTTCGTAGTTGGGAATAATTTCCAAAACTGAAATAGTTTAGTTCCAATATCACATACAAGTAAGCATGCACCGTCTGATTTCTCATTAACTGCAGTGTAAGATATCAGACAAAGGACAAAGGACTGTTTAATCTTACCTATAGCTATTGCACCCAAATGAACTCAACTAATTCCAAATAAAAGATGTATGTACAATTAGGAAAAATGTCCTGAAAGTATGAGTAAATGAAATCCAGTTTCGAACTTGCTACGAACGGCGAAATGCAATTGCCCAATAGCCATGTTGAAAATGACTTGAAAATAGTTCTAACCCACGCACGGCTTTGTTAGAAGTGAATATAATTATAACGATTGTTACAGCAATCATAGGATCAGTGTAGATAATGAAACTACTTGAAAAAAAAGTACTTGAAACTACTTGAAACTAATGAAATGTATCAAATAATAAATTCTCGAATGAACTGGAAAGTTTAGAAATTGCGAAATATTGACATAGACTTATGAAACCCAGCGGGTTAGTTTAGCCTTGTATATAGCACGGGGAATAACTATGTAAGCTGGGAGTGAAGGCTAAGGTAGGGAAACGCTTAATTGGCTTCTAATTGGTTGTGTGAAAGCAATTTAGAAACAATTAGGCGTTGCGTTTTTTAGACTAAACAGCATTGTTAGTAGTTAGTGTTTTATCATTCATGATGACGCTCAGTTGGTTAGCGATGCGTCCTTCGATCAAGTATTTTCTTGTACTGGTACAGTAGTGACAACTGTTTAACTTTGCTACGAAGCAAAAGGTTCGAAACCCACAACTTTAGTAAGAAAATTTGTAGATCTACAACACAAAACGTAAAGAAACGAAAAACATCTTTTTTTTATTTAACATAGCTTTCATTTAATCATTTTCTTCCTCACCGTTGCATAATTATCAATTAGATGGTCTCACTTTTTAAACTTTTTACATCGTTCACTTTTTGTCCACCTTCTGGCCGATCCTTGCTAAATTATTGCAAACTCTGTGCCACGGAGACAAGCAATTTTGCTACTGCTTTTTGAATTTTAGGGTTTTTTCAGGGAAAAGTCATTTAGGAGTAGTTACTCAAGTTTTTTTGTTAAGCTTAGGTTTAAAAGATTAATTAATTTACAACGGTTTAAAAGATTGCTGCATAATATTCATCCTTGCCGTTTTTCAGAGTACTCATTGGAGTAGGTATTGATATAAATAATAATTAAAAAGAACCTATGTTCAACGTTCAACTTTCTTCTGATTGTGAATATTATGAATTTATTTCCAGTTAATATTATGAATTTAGTCATTTCTCGATTAAACTCGACGCATCAATGAACTCACAAATTGAACCGGGAAACTAATAATTATTGTATTTGTGTTCTCTAAAAGTGTACAGGCAGCAACATATGATTCAAGTCATTGACATTAATCGGCAATTCATAAGGAAAAGTGGCAATATAGTTTTCAATTATTCACTGTGCAGTAATATTATTAATTACTTATTGCTGTTATATTCACCACCACAATCATTACCAGGGGGCTCAGTTCGTTTAATTATTAACGTTTGACCTCCACTTCTACATGATTAATAATATTTTCTATTATTTCAGTCATCCATAATAATACTGTATAATTAGACATACTATTATTATGACTGGCGAAACGTCAGCTGTATTTATTTTCACTTTTACTTTGTTGCATAAGTGCAAAGTATGGATATGCAATCAACACTACTCTTTTTGTCTGGTGTTCAACAATATAACAATTATGAAGGAATAGGTATTTTAAATACAATTTGAATCAGGGTTAGTTTTGGTTGTTAATATTATTAGTACTGTACAGATTATATCTTATTATACTACTATTTGTAATAAATGTACTAAGCAATATATTTCTGATAATACATTTTCATACGATGTTGACTATATTCATGGAATCGGCGATAGAAACTTTAAAGCTAAGATGAACATTATCGCATTCTATACTCTTGTTTGGCAAAAATGATACTTTGATATAATACTGAAGAAGCATAAATAACTGTTATAATTACATTTTACGTTGTTTATATTAACCTAAGTTTAACATGTACATCCTCGTCCAACAATGGAAGGACAAGTATTTCAATAATTCGAAATACCTCAGAAACCATGTACACCAGTGTTATAAAATTAGGAAAGCTACAAATAAAGCACAAAGGTGTTGTTTCGCACGAAAGATAATTACTGTGTATACAACTCGCTATACATCTGCGTTGAAAAGGGGATGGGTTGTTGTATAGACTGTGAGGACACTTTTAATCATGCCTTCTAGCAGTCGCGCTATGCACAACGTTCAAGCTCTACTCAGGGAAGGTAAACAAATGCTTCCCAAAAGCTCACATACTCGTAATTACAAAATAATCTCGTTAAATTAAAACCACTACGTCGTGACTCTTTATTTTGTGAAAGATGAAACTTTTTTCAGTGCATTTCGGTGGACGAACTCGCACGCTATGCAGTATATACACAGCTAGAAGCGCACCTAGCAAAAAACTACATTTTATTGAATATTTTTTTGGGTGAGCGCTTTCCCAGCGCGGCGACTAATGCAACGGTGAAAGATTAAAATGGTTTTATAATTTCTACGTTGCGAAGAGGAAAAGAGAGAAGTAGGTATGGGAGTGGATAGAGAAGGCAAATGGAAGTAGCGGAAGCCGTCCAGAGTTGTACAAAGCGAGCGGTATTAAGTTTTGCCCACAAGGGAAATAAAATGTATTTATAGTCGTAAAAGCGAAGATTAAAACCTGGACGGCATAAAGCCCCACTTTATGTCTCTGGGGATGCGACGCCCCTACCATGCCTTTTTACCGTGTCTACTAATCTCGCTAGTCTAGTTTTAAATTGCTCGATTCACTTAATTGATACTTCCAGGTAATTACATACGTTGAATGTCTTGTTCTTGCTCTCTTGGTTTTCAAACACCTCAATACACTGTCAATACAGCATACTACTACCGCGAATCATACACTAAATTAAATAGCAAGCCTATTTCTATTATTTGTAACTAATAACTCAATACTAACTCATTACGTAATTTATACACTGAGTTGTGGTTCAGCTTTTTACCAACTGTGGAATAATTAATCGACGTCTTCTTAGTTTGAGGGGCAAGATCATTGGCATGTTCTTTGTCACTCTCTAATACCTTTGTTTCATTTGTCCTAGTTGCATACCTTGTCTTTTATTGCCATGTTCAGATTTCCATTATATTCTATTATGATTTGAAATGTTTCGTCCAAATCTTCTCTTGGTGCTACTTTATGTTTTGTTTCGTCCATAATGTTGTTTTTCTTGCTATTTCATCTTTTTTCATTGTACAACATACAATGAGAAACATTACATTGAAAGTAATAAAATTAGCGAAGAATTATTTCTAAATATATACTGGATTACTGTCTACATTTTCTTCAAATCGTTCGTTGTACAATCACCCAGCCTCAGTCTGAACACTACTTAAGGGGGGAACCTCCTTTATCGGGTCAAAAAAATCGATTTTTTGGAAATATCCTTAATCGATTATTAAACCATTCAAGAATATTCTCTCAAAATTTCAAGTCGATATCAGGATTATTTACGAAGTTACGGCCGCGTCGAGGAGGGTCGGGTGACGAGTCCAGACGGGTGCTCTCGGGCGGTTTATACGTGCAAAGGCCTATTGTTGGAAATTTAATTGCTATGACGGAAAATGTCTTCCTATCCGAAAGTAATACACGCGCAGAGTGATCGTATATCGAGACCTCGAAAGAGAAAATCTCCTTGGACAAGAAAAGAAGAAAAAAAAAAGCCAAAGAAGAAATCAATAAAGAAACTAATGCCACGAGTGCTTCTAGAAAAAAACTAAGCAGTGCTGATGTTTATGCCGTAGAAGTGAATAGTGCTCATGTGTATAAAATCATTGAATTCCTAAGCGTTTTTCAAATGCTCGCGAAACTGCTTGTTTGCCGAAAATACTTGAAAGATGTCCAATTTAGAGAATCAGGAATTCGTGGTTTTGGTTTTAAAATAGTATTGTCGTGTTCTTGTGGCTCTACATACATTGATTCTGGACTTCTTATAAATACCGGTTATGAAATTAACAGAAGAATAGTTTTTGTTATGAGACTGTTGGGCATCGGTCAAGAAGGCATCAATATGTTTGCAGGACTTATGGATATCGGTACAGGCTTGAGCAACAGT
>JAWQRM010000073.1:0-32529 GCA_033557675.1 Coptodactyla brooksi | reverse complement strand
CTTCTTAACTCTTAATTCTTGAGCCTTCTTTGACGATCCTTAATCATCATTAATCAAGTCATTAATTTATTATATATCATTGTTTTCGATTATTCCTGATTTGCAAGAGATCTTTTTTCTCTGAAGCTTGACTCTTAATCCTTGATTCAGGATACTTTTTCTATTGCTCCTTGATCTCTTTCTTCGTCCTTCTTTCTGATCCTTGATCTTTAGCTTATAGTGCACTAATGTTTTTGTTTATTCCCATCAGTTATCATTGTTTTTAATCCATAATTCTTCTAAATCATAATCCCAGCTCGTTGATCACTGATTATTGATTCCTGATCCTTCATTTTTGATTCTTGATTTCTGATCCTTCACTCTTGATTCTTGATTCCTGATCCTTCTCTCTTGATCCTTAATCCAAACTTAATTCTTAAGTTTGATTCTTAATCCTTGATTCAGGATACTTGTTGTATTGATCCTTGATGGATTTCTTTGTTTAAAACATAATTCATATCTTTAGCTTATAGTAGATTAATGATTATTGATTCCTGATCCTTGACTGTTGATTCTTAATTCCTGATCACATTGTCGTATTGCTTGCTGGTTCACAAATGATGAAGAGAATGTTTTGTCATTGATTAAGCTTCACTGGGATGACTCTTAATCCGAATGTTCGAAATTTTCAACTGTAATAAACTGTGTGCTTGAGATTGTCCTCAATACTTCCAGCGTTACCTGAAATTTACTCAGTACTTTATTGCGCAGTATACGCTGAAAAGGTATACCGAATTGACCGGTGCAGATAATGGAAACTCGTTAACGTCGGGGAATTTACTGCCGATAAATCCATCTTCCGGGAAATAAAACCGACCCGATACCATCTCCCCGAATGGCGTCTATATTCCCATAAATTTCGCGTTTCCCATTTTATTGAACAAGACACTGGGACGCTGCTGCATACAGCACATGTAAATTAACATTATTTCGGATCCTCTAAATCTCTAAATTATCGTGCTTCTCGCGTCACGGAAAAACGCGAAACAATAGAGTCCCTGACGTACGTTTATTGACATTGTTATCGCGTCGGCTTTGTTCCCAGACTCCCTATTCTAGGTATCCAGGTCTGAATTGAATGTTCGTTTGCGTTGTCACATAAAGTAAATGCGGGACACGACGAACAAGTAACTTAATACAATACGCGACGGCGCCTCCACCAAAAATTTAATTTTTTTTTTAATAATCCGATCGAAGAAGAACTTAATTAATGGCAACGCAGGTTAATGAATACACTGTTGATACAGACGAAAGGAAAAAATCCAAAAATACATCCCCTTTGAAAAGAAAAAGGCCCTTAGCGTCTGAACTGGTATTTTTATGTTCCCTTTCATCTCGGCGAGAAGTCTTTAATCATTTTTTCATTGTTTCCTTTCCGTTACGGGCCGCCGGAGATCAAAGGAAACTTTCTTGGATAATAACTGCGTCTTAAATCAGTTGAATTTTATTTTCCATTACCATACATTAAACATTGTTTACGGGAATTCGTAAATGGAGTTCGAATTCACGTTTAAGGGCAGGTGGGGTTTTCTCTTTTCGATTTTTTTTTCTCCAGTAGGGGAAATCATAAAACGTTCGGTCGCGCGTAGAGAACAAAGGACATCTCAATAACGGACGGCTTACCCCCCGTTGCGCTTTTGTTTGCCGCCGGGATCTGTACATTGAATTTCGTTTCGTCGAATTTTTTTTTTTTTTTTTTTTTATTTCCTTTCGCAGCGAATCCATTTCGATTTGATTGATGAAGTTCCCCGCCCGAACTTACTAATTATTTAACGGGATCCCCACGAACGCTAAGGGTAATGCAAAAATTACCTGAGGAAAAATATAGAAATACGACACTTAGGCGAAAAATACACGAGAATTCCCCTTAGAAGAAAATCCTTCGAGAAAATCCAACTTACACAGTCTCCTCTATACAGAATATTCAACGACAGCACCAGCCGAAAAGTGGGGTTCAATTCGTTACACAAAATTCAAAATATACGAAAAGCAGAAAAGAAGCTAACTCTTTCGAACGATAAACAGGTAAGTAACGAAAATACACATTTACAATCGAAATCTGAACAAAATTAGTCGAATAATTCTTCCAACGTAATCGATGATTCTTATAGATAAATCCGAGAAATGGTAGAAAGGACGTCGTCCACGATTCCAAAGACTTCGAGAAAATCCAACTTACACAGTCTCCTCTGTATAGAATATTCAACGACAGCACCAGCCGAAAAGTGGGGTTCAATTCGTTATATAAAATTCAAAATATATGAAAAGCAGAAAAGAAGCTAACTCTTTCGAACCATAAACAGTTAAGTAATCAAAATGCACATTTACAGTCGAAATCTGAACAAGATTAGTTGAATAATTCTTCCAACGTAATCGATGATTCTTGTAGATAAGTCAGACAAATGGTAGAAAGGACGTCGTTCTCGATTCCAAAATCTTCGAGAAAATCCAACTTACACAGTCTCCTCTGTATAGAATATTCAACGACAGCACCAGCCAAAAAGTGGGGTTCAATTCGTTATACAAAATTTAAAATTTATGAAAAGCAGAAAAGAAGCTAACTCCTTCGAACCATAAACAGTTAAGTAATGAAAATGCACATTTACGATCGAGATCTGAACAAAATTAGTTGTATAAGTATTCTTTTATTTTTTATTTCCTTTCGCAACGGATCCATTTCGATTTGATTAATGAAGTTCCCCGCCCGAACTTGCTAATTATTTAACGGGATCCCCGCGAACAATCGATCAATTTCGGAGAATGCTTAATTGCGCAAAATTTCCCCCCATAATTTCGCTTCTTGTTTTTTTTTTTTCATCGTCCTCTATTTTTCGCGGTCGGAAAAACCCAAACCGCAATAATTCAACGTCGGGAAAAGTTTCCGGATCCATCAGTTTCGGAAAAGCCCTCGACCCCGCGACTCCGAGAAGTTTGTTTTCTTTCAATTAAACCTACAATCTGCCCTGATGTTTCGAGTACGCAGCAAGGGCCAGCAACACCTGGAGAGCAAACGATTTTCCAAGCTTATTTTTTAATTAAACGACGAAGAAAAAGATGCGCTTTATTATCTGGTGCCACGTTAACTATCTTGGATTACCCTCGACAATCTACTTACAAACCACTTACATAAACCGTGATTTATAAACCATTCACACTAACACAAGACTTTCCTTGGATAAATAGTAGAAAGGACGTCCTCCACGATTCCAAAGACTTCGAGAAAATCCCACTCGCACAGTCTCCTCTATATAGAATATTCAAGGACAGCACCAGCCAAAAAGTGGGATACAATTCGTTATACAAAATTCAAGATAAATGAAAAGCAGAAAAGAAGTTAGCTCTTTCGAACGATAAACAGGTAAGTAATGAAAACACACGTTTACAATCGAAATGTGAACAAGATTAGTTGAATAATTCTTCCAACGTAACCGATGATTCTTATAAGTCCGAGAAATGGTAGAAAGGACATCTTTGGCGATTCCAGAGACTTCGAGAAAATCCCACTCACACAGTCTCATCTATATAGAGTATTCAAGGACAGCACCAGCCAAAAAGTGGGGTTCAATTCGTTATACAAAATTCAAAATATACGAAAAGCAGAAAAGAAGCTAACTCTTTCGAATGATAAACAGGTAAGTAATGAAAATACACATTTACAATCGAAATCTGAACAAGATTAGTTGAATAATTCTTCCAACGTAATCGATGATTCTTATAGATAAATTCGATAAATGATAGAAAGGACGTCGCCCACGATTCCAAAGACTTCCAGAAAATCCAACTTACACAGTCTCCTCTATAGAGAATATTCAACACCAGCCAACTGCACACTTACGCGTCTGAGGTGGAAAAGAGGACTTCCAGGAAGGAAAATTCGCTTGTATAGTGAAATGAAATAAAATGAAAAAAAATAGTGAAATGAAAAGTTTTCACTAACTTCAATAGCTTCCAATGGAAAATCTACAATTTAAAAGCTACTTTTATCCAATTTTAGAAATAAAAGTGACCTTCCAAGAAAATATTAACACGAGAACGTGTACAACTTCGGGAAAACCACTGGAACAGCCGGGTGGGAAATAGTCTGTATAAATACTCGCTTATCTTAAGCTGGAAGGCTCGGATTACGTGAATTCGTTTTTAAGTGCCGCAAAAGAAAAACCAAGCGACCTCTAACGGGACGATAAACAACAGCGATTTCGGTCACGGTTCCCCAAGATCCAGCTCCGAGATTGCGAATTACTCGTAGGGCATTTGTTCCCTTGGCGGATGCGCCGGTTAAATAAAGGGCCGTGAACAAAGGGCCGGCTTAAATAAGCCAAAATACAACAAGAGTAATTAGAGTGACACCGTCTAACCTGTAATTAACAACCGTTTCGAGATCAACGAGAAAATCTAACTTTCCAGTTAGTCTATTGGAATATTACGTGTCTGAGAGAATCTGTAATGGGAAATTTTCCGCCCCCGGAAAATTCGGAAACTTTCAATCGCGCGAATATTGCCGGGAGAACGAGCACGGAGTGTTTTTCACGCATAATTCTATTTTCTCTACCGGGGGGAAATGCACAGGTAGCGTCGCGAACCGTGAAAAACGAGAAAAATCCAACGGAAAACTTATCGGCGAGCTTTCCAGTTATGCGTTCGATAAATTCGCGTCGACGGAGCTTGCGAAGTCAGTCGAGCTGCGAAGGAAATTCGAGTTATGCTCGAATTACTATATTATTTAATATTTTCAAAAGATTTCCTTTTTATTTTTCATTTTTGAAAATTCTTGCTAAATTTAATCCGAATTATTTCGTTATAGTAATAAAAAATACTAAGAAAACGTGATAAGCGCTAAGCTAACTATCTTGGATTACCCTTGACAAACACTTGTGATGTCTACTACATTGCAACTGCGTAGGTCGGTAAATATACAATGACACAAATACGGTGACGTGTCGTCTACTAACTATCCCATCTAGGAATGCATATTATTTATATTGTTTCTCTACGTTTGGTCAGTAGGTCGTATTTGTAATACTGCGTACTTGGCAAAACAACGGTTGCACTGCTATATAAACTTCTATACTTTTTTAAGAATATTTAGTATTTTATTTTTAATTTCATATATTTTTCTTTCATTTTTACAACGGTTTTTATAATTTAGAGTTATGTTTAACATGATCTTATAACCATATTTAATATTTATCGTATTCGATAAAGTTATTTTCTTAGTCATATTAGTTCTTAGCTTTGTCCCTGATGATAAAGGTTTTTTCATAATGTTTACTATTTTATTTTCATTCTAGGTATTTTTTTTATATTTTTACAATGGTTGCTATAATTTATCGTTAAGTTTAACACGATTTCATAACCACATTTACTATTGATTGCATTTGATAAAGTTATTTTCTTAGTTAATTAATTTTTAGCTGTCTTTGTTGATATGTATTTTTTAGATCTGATTTTATCTATTTCTTTTAATTTTCCTTACGTATAAAGATTCACTATTTTATTTTTGATTTCATGTATTTTTTTTTTATTTTTACATCGTTGTTATAGTTAACTTAATTGAACAGACAGTTAGCTTTACACGTTTTATTTTCTTTTCGTCGAAATATTTACATTTATAGAATATTTATACTTTTATGTATACCATTTTTATTTTTGACTATATATTTTTTTATCTTTTACCCAAAATCTAAACGTCGTTTAAATTTAGAGTTAAGTTTAATATGTTTTTCACCTACCATTATTGATTACTAGTTAAAATTAATTGAATTTAACAGATGGTTAATTTTATGTGTTTTATTTTCATATTTTAATGGATGAAATTTTGATGTTTATAATATATTTGTACTATGAAATATTTGTATTTATGATTAGATAGATATTGATATTCAAATTATAACCTTATTATTTTATTTTGAATTTTATGTGTTATGTTGTGTTTTATATTTAATATTTATTGTATTTGGTAAAATTATTTTCTTAGTTACATTAATTTCTAGCTTAGCCGTTATTGACAATTTTTAAGAATATTTACTATTTTATTTTTGATTCTACGTATTTTTCCTTTATTGCTATAACGGTTGTTATAATTTAGATATAAACTTAACACTGTTTAATAACCATATTTAATATTTATTGTATTTGATAAAGTTATTTTCCTAGTTATATTAATTGCTAGCTTTATCTTTGTTGACAAAACTTTTTTAAGAATATTTAGTATTTTATTTTTGATTGTATGTATTTTTGTTTTATTTTTACAACGGCTGCTATAATTTATAATTATGTTTAACACGATTGAATAACCGTATTTAATATTTATTGCATTTGATAAAGTTATTTTCTTAGTTGTGTATTATTTCGTGGCTTTGTCCATGTTGATAAGATGTTTTTAAAAATATTTAGTATTTTATTTTCGATTTTTCTTTTATTTTTGCTATAGTTGTTATAATTTAGAGTTATGTGTGGCAGGATTTAATAACCATATTGAATATTTATTGTATTTAATAAAGTTATTTTCTTAGTTATATTAATTTCTAGCTTTGTCTTTGTTGATTGAGAAAATCTTTGATAATATTTCGTATTTTATTTTTGATTGTATGTATTTTTCTTTTATTTTTACAACCGTAGCTATAATTTAGAATTTTGTTTGGCAGGATTTAATAACCATATTTAATACTTATTGTATTTGATAAAGTTATTTTCTTAGTTAATTATTAATTCCTAGCTTTATCCTTGTTGACAGAAAATTTTTAAGAATATTTACTATTTTATTTTTCATTCTATGTATTTTTTTACAACAGTTGCTATAATTTAGAGTTCTGTTTAACACGATTTAATATTTATTGTATTTGATAAAGTTTTTTTCAGTTATGTTAATTCCTAGCTTTGTTCTTCTTGACAAAACTTTTTTAAGAATATTTAGTATTTTATTCTCGATTCTATGTATTTTGGCAACGGTTGTTATAATTTAGAGTTATATTTGGCAGCATTTAATAACCATATTTAATATTTATTTTATTTGATAATGTTATTTTATTAGTTACATTAATCTCCAACTTTGGCTTTGTCTTTGTTGACAAAAAATTTCTAAGAATATTTTATTTTTGATTCCATATATTTTTCTTTTATTTTTACTACGGTTGCTATAATTTAAAGTTATGTTTAACACGATTTAATAACCGTATTTCAAATTTATTGTAGTTGATAAAGTTATTTTCTTAGTTATATTAATCCCTAGCTTTGTTTTTTGTTGACAAAGCTTTTTAAGAATATTTCATTTATTTTTGATTTTGTGTATTTTCCTTTTATTTTTACAACGGCTGCTATAATTTAGAATTATGTTTGGCAGGATTTAATAAGCATATTTAAAATTTATTATATTAGATAAAGTTCATTGTATTAGATAAAAATTTGATAAAGTTTTTTTAGTTATTTTAATTCCCAGCTTTGTCCTTGTTGACAGGAAATTTTTAAGAATATTTAGTATTTTATTTTTGATTCTAGGTATTTTTTTTTATTTTTACTGCGATTGCTATAATTTAGAGTTAAGTTTAACATGACTTAATAACCATATTTAATACTTATTGCATTCGATAAAATTATTTTTTTAGTTATATTAATTCCTAGCTTTTTCCTTGTTGACAAAATTTTTTTAAGAATACTTGGTATTTTATTTTTTATTCTATGAATTTTTGTATTATTTTTACAACCGTTGCTATAATTTAGAATTATGTTTGACAGAATTTAATAAGGAAATTTAATGACGATTTAATATTTATTGTACTTGATAAAGTTTTTTCTTAGTTACATTAGTTCCTAGCTTTGTCCATGTTGACAAAAAATTTTTTTAAGAATATTTAGTATTTTATTTTTGATTGTATGCGTTTTTCTTTTATTTTTACTAGGGTTGCTATAATTTAGAATTATGTTTGGCAGGATGTAATAACCATATTTAATATTTATTGCATCTGATAAAGTTATTTTCTTAGTTATTTTAATTCCCAGCTTTGTCCTTGTTGACAGAAAATTTTTAAGAATATTTAGTATTCTATTTTTAATTGTTTGTATTTTTCTTTTATTTTTACTACGGTTGCTATAATTTAGAATTATGTTTAACACGATTTAATAACCGTATTGAATATTTATTGCATTTGATAAAGCTATTTTCTTAGCCGTATATTATTTCCTAGCTTTGTCCAAGTTGAGAAGATTTTTTTTAAATGTTTAGTATTTTATTTTTGATTATATATATATTTTTTATTTTTACTGCGGTTGCCACAATTTAGAGTTAAGTTTAACTTGGTTTAATAGCCATGTTTATTGCATTTGATAATATTATTTTCTTAGGTATATTAATTCCTACCTTTGTTCTTGCTGACAAAAAAATTTTAAAAATATTTAATATTTTATTTTTAATTGTTTGTATTTTTCTTTTATTTTTACTACGGTTGCTATAATTTAGGGTTACTATTTAAAATAGTAAAATATTTGTAAATATTTATTGTATTCGATAAAATTATTATATTAAGTTCTAGCTTCGTTTTTGGTGAAAAGACGAAGGGGTGTTCTTTTTCTGTGATTTACTGAGGATTTACTAAAGAAAAGGCGAACAGAACAAGTCAACACGAAAAGGACAGTTCCAAATATAAACCTGACGGACGAGAAATCCGCAAAATCGATCAGATAAAGGACCGAGATAAGGAACGACGGAATGGAAATAATCACGTGATCACGACTGAATTCGTTCGCGTGCAGTTTCGTTATTCCTGCGTTCGAACCCCGTCCGGGGAAGCCTTAAACAACGGCAATTATTCAAAAGCTCTCGAACCGTGACCTCGCTCCGGGCTGTTTACAATTCAACTAGGGGCAATAAAAAAAAGAGGGGTGTCCTAAGCCTTACGTGCGCCGCCACCATTAAATAACACCCCATTGATTTCCGGCGAAAAAACAACTTCTCCGTCGAGCATTTGATCGCGTAGTTACGACTTTTCCGACCGGGATCGCTCTATGGTAATGAAACGTGCAATTAATATTAATTAGTTTTCGGGCCGCCCCAATATACGACGAAACGTATGTCTGGCGGGGGGCCCCGCGCGCGTCGGTGTTCGGAATAAATTATGGCCGTGTGCCGTTCCGGAATTAATTACAATACGTTATGTGACACCTGGACGGCACGCGCGCGGGGCCTTTCCCTTTTCGGTGGAGGCGCCGGCGTGACCAACTTACTCTGACGCGATCATCCGGCGAGAATCCCGTTTTCGGGGTGAGGTGGCACCCCGTCACGCACAACATTACTAGAAAACCGGTCACCATCGCCTACCGAGACACAACCGAATCGCACACTCTTCGCGAACACGCCGCGCGGACTTTCGGGGGTGGTTTTCGCGGGGGTGGTTGGTCGCGCTATCACGTCACCGTAACGACTGCGAGAGAATCCGGTTCGGCCCGGCTGCAGCCCCCACCCTTCGGCCCTGCGCAGGAGACGGAACGGGCAGGATTTAGGGATGATGCCCTTGCGGCGTGAACATCGCTGCACGAGCCGATGAAAAACGCATCACCAAATTAATAAACGACTCCGATACAGATATCATAGATTGTGAAGGTGGGCCGAGAAGAAAAAAAAACGACTTTAACTTTACAGCGTTTCCAATAAAGCGCGCGGGGCATAAAGGGTCTCCTTTCGGTTCCCCCTTTTTACAACCCCCCCGCACGCACACAATGAGACGCGAGGGCCTTTCTTGGTCACATCCACGATATCGGGACCTCCGCTTCCGATTTCCTTCCGTGCATTGCCTTCCTTGTGTATTGAAGAGTTGGAGAGCGATCTAAAATCGCGATACTGTTTCTATGAAATATATCGAGTCGTTGGAAAAGTAATTTCGGGTTTTCTCGTGTGAAATACAACGCGATTTTTATGCGACAGATGATATATATTACGGATTCGGTTCCATACACTCATAAACACACAAAAACCAAAGACGACACAACCGTTGAGAGCCACACACCCATTAACCTCACTATTTTATCATAAAAAGAGAGAAATTGCTTATCTTTGCTATGTAACACTTTTTTTTAATATATAAATGTTTTGTGGTGGATCGAGGGCAAGGTTAGGCCTCGATAAACACACAGACACAGTCATTAGTAGGTCGAGAATGCAGTAAACAATGAACGCCAACCGTGACCCACCGAAAGGTGCTGAGGCATTTTTAAAATTTCAAACAATTTTACATTGTCATATAAATCCGGGTGGGACATGTTTATATTTAATTTTATATACTAAATTTAGTACATTATACAACACTCTTGATATTTTTGAGCTAATGTAATCTGCATGACGTGCTGAATTACATTTAGTTACCTTAGGACATGCCCCTTCTCCACTGTGCGGGGCCGGAGCACAGGTTCCCCCTGTGTAACCCAGAGTTTGACGTCCTCCAAGGGAGGAAGTCTTGTATTAGTGGACTGTATTAGTGAAGTCTTGTATTAGGGGAGGATATTTTGATATTCCTCTTGATATCTTTGATCTAATATAATCAAATATTTATTTTCTGTAATTATTTCTATATTTACCTTATCAATACTAATATTCATTACATTTTTTACTTGTTCCAGTTTAAAAGCATTACTTACTGTTATCCCAAAGTCACTCATTTCAAAATTTTAGATATTTCATCATTTTTCCAGGATTTTTCCCAACATAAAGCATCGTATCATCAGCCAACATCGTACAGTACTAAATACAGGGCGATGATGAATTTACTACGTCAAAGAAGTCATCTGCCACCACACTAACATCTTTCTAATTAGCATCTTTCATAATTTTTGTTGAAACTCTAGCTGAATTTTGAATAGTTTTAACAACACCCTTCAGTGTGCCCATTTGAACATTCTCAAAGCTGGTGAACTCTTTTATAGTGTAAATATTTTCAATGACATCATAATTATGGTGTAAACACACACAGTTATTAGTAGGTCGAGAATGCAGTAAACAATAAACGCCAACCGTGACCCACCGAAAGGTGCTGGGGCAGCAGCTCAGTCACCTCAATAATTAGTATATAAGCGGTGTTAGGTTAATAATAGATTATTCAGTTCATACTGGACATGTGTTCATTATTCAGAATGTATTCAGTTCATAGTTAACGCAATTATGCATACTACACAGATGTAACTTAGTCATAATACCAACCCCTTCAACTTCGTCAATGAAAGCCTAAGTAAATTGGTATATAAGCAACGCTAGGTTAATAATAGATTATTCAGAATTCAGTATTCCTAATATAGACGCATGGAAATGTTATTCCATGACAAGAACAAGTTTTTTTTTGTGTAGTCCACTTCTTCCTTTTCTTTATCTGCCACAGGATTTAGAACAGATGGATCTGAGTGTGGAGGTTTGGAATTAGTGGAGGAAGACCCATCTTCCTGCTGAATACCATAAGCATCATCATCCCCCGATGTAGAATCCCCCAAGGACTTTTTTCTTGAGGTTTCCTTTAGAGACTTTTTTTTCTTTGCAACTGATTTTACTTCGCTTTCTTTTGTTTTTTCATTTATCTAAAATCCAGTTCATCCACAGCGAACCCGAAATCAGAAATTTTAACTAAATGTCTGGCGAAGGCCAACCGTAACCCACAAAACAATAAACGCTAACCGTGACCCACCGAAAGGTGCTGAGGGAGCAGCTCAGTCACCTTAATAATTATTATGTTTATATATTTTCCAAGTATCGAAATTGACTAGTGAGGTTTTAATTAGTATTCAAATAGGAAAATTCGAATTTAGACAAATTGGTGGAAGCGCCGGTCTGTATTGTTTCTACGTGAAGTTTTGAACATTTTGTATGAAGTACAGAAGAGAAAATAGTTACGCTTTAACGAACACTCATAGAGCGAACACAAAATCGAACACAATTTCGATTTAATCGAAGATTAAAATTGGTGGAGGCGCCGGCGTGCGCCGCAAAATTTTTTTTTTTTTCTCTAAAACAGAAAAGTAAACTAACAAAAACCGAAACAAAATCGAAATTCGTTTCGAATGCGTTTAATTGACGAGCGCAACGATCGACGACGCCGTCTGTTTCATTATCTGGCGTGCGGAATGAAACGTCAAATGCCGAAATGAAACCGCCGCTGCGGTTTGCACCATTTTTCAAAGCCCGAACAATGGCCCGGCGCCCGGAAATATTTCAATCAAAATAAATAACATCGTAATTTTGTCTCTCGGGGGCAGGCGCACACGGCGGTAATGTTCCGGCTCGGACACGGGCTCCATCTATCGGTAATATCACCTACGAGTACAACGTACTGGCGCCGGGTACACTGCAAGTTGGACCGGAGCCAAAATGTACGCGACATTCAGATCGTGTTCATTAAAAAGGACTTGTGATCGTTATATGTCTATTGGAATCGCGAAATTACGCGAAATAAAACGTGCCCGGGAAGGGAAAATGGGTATTTTTTTATATAAATATGATATCTTGATATTTCTCTTGATATTTTTGCTCTAATATAATCTGCATAACTTTTAAAATTTAAGTGTTCTCCTAATGTGGCTCCTAAACATTTATTTTCTGCAACTATTTCTATATTCACCTTGTCGATACTAATACTCAGAACATTTCTTACTTGCTCCCATTTATAAGCGTTACCTATCACCATATATTTAGTTTAAAACGTAGTTTGAAACGTATAAAGTACAACTTTATCCTTTATCGACCTTCCTTAAGTAAATAAAATGCTGAATTACATTCAGTTACCTTAGGACCTGCCCCTTCTCCACTGCGCGGGGCCGGAGCCCAGGTTCTCCCTGTGTAATCCAAAGGTTTGACGTCCTCCAAGCGTGGAAGTCTTGTATTAGTGTTAGTACAGTATTAAATAGAGTATTTCTTAATTTTGATTTCTTTTATATTTGATTTCACACATCCCTTCTACAATATATCCTACAATTTTATGTTCATTGCAATTAACTACAGCGTGTTCAGTATTTTTGTCATTTGTTGTGCAATAATCGATTAAAGTCGGGCTGCACTGTGTAATCCTTGTGCTGTTCATAACAATTTGATAAAATCCATATCGTTGTATGACATTTTTACATTTATCTATACAATAACATGCGTTATTTAAATCATAGTTAAAATCCCATAATATTAATTGGATAACTGTAACTTAATCTAAAAATTCTTTAAGTATATTTAGAAATTTGGCATTATTAGCTTGTGGTGATCCATTTACTGTATCCAGGAAAAAATGTCTACCATTTATTTCTGTTGAAATGGATAATATCCATATTTCATTCTGAATGCGTTACCCATTAATTGTAATTTCATTAATGTTTATATCACTACCGGTACGTGTTTCTGCTAAACACAAAATTATGGGTTTACAATTATTTATTAGCATTACAATGCTATCTTTATTATGTAAATAACCCTGGCAATTTAAATATGCTACTTTTTCATTCTGGAATTGTTGTATTTCGTCTTTATCTACAAGTATTGGTCTCTTTTTTTTTTCTTTAAAACACCTGTAGCATCTAAGAACACTAATGTCAGGAATTACTATATATTTGCATTAACTATTGCGGTGACTGAGCTGCCACCTCAGCACCTTTCGGTGGGTCACGGTTGGCGTTTATGTTTGTTTTCAGAGTAAAACATAGGTGTGTTCAAAGAAAGAGAATATTTTGCCTGATCCATCCCCATTTAGCGGAAGCCCAAAATTGGTGAAGGCGCCGGTAAAAATTGTTTCGCAAATACCTGTTAAAATTCAAAAAATAAAATTTTCACGATCGGGGCTCGTCCCCAAGGTCGAACCTATTCGTTTCGTTTGCTTGTTTTCCGTTGTTTTTCGCCGGAAACAAAAATAACGGTGGAGTTAAATCAGCGCCGGCCCGAATCGGGTAACCAAATTTAATTATCCTTGCGTTTCGGTCCGGCAAGTTGATTTTCGTTATTCTCGTTTTTCGACGGAAGAATTCAGCTCGCATCGCGCTTCTCGATTCGCTCCTTGTAAAGCAAATAGAGGCCATAAATTTTTAAGGGCGGCCGCCGGCGCGGGGGGCCCCCGGGGGGAGGGAGGGGGGGACAGTCACCAGACGGTTACAGATTTATCGCGCCAATCCGGGGGCCGAGATTAAATTTTTATTTTGCGGTCGCGAAAAATCCGCCAGTCAAACGTACGGAAACGGCAACAGTGTAAACACCGGATAACAAGTTGCCCCGATAAGTATTCTTACCATTTTTCCACCCCGTTTGCCCAACGATCCGTTATTCCGGTTTTTAAAATGTAAATTAATTAAACGCGCGGCGGAAAACGACGGAAAAAGAAGGAAAACTGACATGGCCACGTTAGCGCTCGAAGTGTCCCAAAGGAATTCGCGGTTTTTATCCAATTAGCCGCGCAATTACCCAGATCCGATCGACGTTGATTAAATTTATACGTCACTTCGAAATAAAAGTGTACATACCTGCGCCTCTACCAATTTCAATCCTCTGCGGTGGATCGAGTGCAAGGTCAGGCCTCGATAAACACACACACTGTCATTAGTAGGTCGAGAATGCAGTAAACAATAAACGGTAACCGTGACCCACCTAAAGTGCTGAGGCGGCAGCTCAGTCACCTCGATAATTAATATATAAGGGCCGTTAGCTTAATAATAGATTGTTCCTAATTCAGGAATAGAACAGCCCAGTAATTTAATTTTAAACCGCACTTTCTTGTAATCACTGTGAGAATAGAAAACACAGTGGTTGCCGCACGTAATCATATTAAAGAAACAAAGGCCAACGAAGCAGGAAGGAGGAGCAAACCATGAAGTAAATGGAATCAAAAGAAAGCTACACCAAATCATCGTGGCAGACTAAAAGAGAATATCTAGCAAAGCCAGTATTGCAGTACTGTAATAAAACAACAATAAATTCGTCGCAAGACTACGTTCTAAAATAAGATCGCTCTGCGGTAATGTCTAACAAAACAAATGTCAAATTTCAATAATTTATTAGATATACAAATAATTAAAATTTTGGCATGAAATGCACCTGAAATC
This sequence comes from Coptodactyla brooksi, assembly GCA_033557675.1. NCBI lineage: Eukaryota > Metazoa > Arthropoda > Insecta > Coleoptera > Scarabaeidae > Coptodactyla > Coptodactyla brooksi. Next base: position 17,451 of record JAWQRM010000073.1, on the reverse strand, counting down.
TTAAAAAATATTACAGAAGTAGTAAGAATTAGGATATCAACACAGTTCATGGTTTTAAGGCTGTCAATAACACGTTGTAAATGTAATGAATATTTGTGTAAGATTCATGTGGTGTATTATGTAAGTTTTATTTCGTACAAATAATACGTGCCGGCGATTCCGCCATTGTCTGCCGTTGCGTTTCATTTCGGTAATTCCCCGATAAAACCGCAGATGGGAATTGGCCGATGTAACAGCAGGAATTTCCCGGTTTCCGGTAGTCGATAAACGCTACTCGCGCCTGTTGATTTGCTGCGCGAAAACCGTATTAGGATTATTAGAAGCCGCCTGGTCGGGTTCGTTCGAATTTGATCGATTAACCGACGGCTAAACAACGCGCCCGACGATCTATTACCGTCAGGCTGCGGTGAAAAGTCTCATTTTACCGTAGCCGTTCATTTTTTCCTCTCCCCAGCCCTTTCAAAACAAAGGGACAGCGCCGAGGCGCGCAAAAAAAAGAACACAAAGAAATTCCATCGGTCCGCGAGCGCAGGAGACAAAGAGACACGCCGCCCGGTTGTCATGTAGACGGTGGGAACTGAAAAACAGTCAACGTGCCTTCGCAATTACATTAAGGGGCGAATGCGGGAAAATGACAATCAAAGGCCACAATCGCGACGACGTTAAAAAAGCACCGCGAAAGCCCCTTTGCAATTCCGCGAAAGAACCACTAGAAAGGAACGCTTCTCAAACGGTAGAGGGAAGAAACGGGTGCCACTTTGGCTTTCTGAAACGTATAAAGCACAACTTTAACCTTTATCGGCCTTCCTTAAGTAAATAACATGCTGAATTACATTTAGTTACCTTAGGACCTGCCCCTTCTCCACTGTGCGGGGCCGGAGCCCAAGTTCTCCCTGTGTAACCCAGAGTTTGACGTCCTCCAAGGTAGGGAGCCTTGTATTAGTGTTCGTTTTAGTGCTAGTGCTGTCTAGTAGCGTTGGATTTACAAACGTCAGCGTGTGGACGTTTTAGTATATCGGTTCCTTGGTTACTTTAGGACCTACCCCATCTCCACTGTGCGGGGCCGGAGCCGAGGTTCTCCCTGTGTAATCCAAAATCTTGTATTACTGTTAGTGTTTTTGGTGGAGGACATTTCTGAAGGCCCCGTAGGTGGATTTTAAGGAATCTTTTATAATAACAGTTCATTTCATTCAAACGGACGTTTATAAATATTTATTGATGGAATGGGCGATTTTGAAGTGCGTTCAATTCGTCATTTCCACTCCGGGATCCGGGCGATAAATTAAAATAGGGAGGTAATATAAATTTCAGCGCGAAACTTTTCTAATTATTCTATTCTCTCGAATACGATTTGAATAATTAAAGTTTAATTGGAATGTAGTTTCTTCTTCGCCGGGGACTCTCGCGAGAGGGGTTTTCTGTTGGAAACTTGCAGTTTTAATAATTCAGTCGCCTCTATATATATATTTATACGAGCCCCTTTGCGAAAATCAACACGGGAAACAAGGTTTCTTTCGTTCGCGCGAACGCGGTTAACGCAAAACAGGCCCAGGGGCATAAAAACGGTTGTAAAATGTCCCCTGGATATACCGTTGGACAAAAAGCTTTCACCGAACCGTTGTCGATATCCCGCTACATTGAATTTGTTAATCCCTTATTGATTGAACGCCCCGTTGGAAATACCACGCCGTGCGTGTCGAAAAAAGGGGGTGTAAATATATTTTAAAAGGACTATAGACAGTTGTGCTTTTAAACAAATTGGAAACGTAAGAAATTGCCTTCGATATATTCGTGAACGTAATTTACCTTCCGTGCTTCATCAAACCCGGCCTTTTTTTTGTTATTCTCTAATAAATAAACGATTCCCTCTGCAACGTGCAATATTCGAAGTTAAATAACGCAAAAAAAGCCAGGAGTTACGTTCGAGTTCATCGCGAACGCCAGATATTGCGAGGATCCATTTTCGCGGCGGGAATTTCCACTTCGCGACCGAACGCTGGCAAAAATTTTCCACGTTATCGATGTAGCGGAAGATATAGGTTCCTCTCTTGGAAACAAGGTATCAGCGATTTTAGATTTTATGGAAAGAAAATGCGCGTTTCCATTAGAAAACACGACCGCCGTGGCAGTTCTCCAAAGCCCCGAAAAGTTTATTATGTTTTTCTTAAGTTCCCTAGTCGAATTGTGGACTTTCATCCCCCCATAGGAACTTTTAATTACTATTCAGCCGGGAAAATCTCGATTTAGTTTGACAGTTTAAAATGGGATACTTAAAACGTTACTACTACGTAGTAGTGCTATTATTATAACTAGGGAAGCTTTAAGCGTGTTTGTTTAAAAGAAGGATTATTGTTTTAAGAAGGATTATTTAATCAGTGGTTAAAACTGCAAAACCTTTTTGCTTGCTTACATTCATTGACGTTTGTTTTGTTAGACATTGCCGCAGGGCGATCTTGTTTTAGAACGTAGCCTTATGACGTTCAGGTGTAGACCGACATCTGTCGTCTGCACGGCTAAACCAATTACAGTTATCGCTTATAAAGAAAGGTTACTTTTATTCAATGTATCAGTAACTTACACTTTGATTGTGTACTTCCGCAATTCAGCGAAAGATTATTTAATCTTCTTTCGTACTAAGATAAGCATGAACGAAGATACCTGTAAACATAAAACAAAATAAAAATTTAAAAAACATTGCTTGAATGTTAAATTATTGGCTCACATGTTCATAACCAAAATATAACTATCTAGCTCATAACTAAAACATTTGAAGTGTGCATTTGATATACATTTTATACTAATAGAAATATGTACCATATTTTCTGATGGAGAGTTTTTAATTTTCCATTATAAGAACGAACGTATCCCCGTAATTAAACAAGATATTCTCAAGCAACGAAAAGTAAATATTTCTTTCTGAGACCGTATATATCTTAAAAAAATATTATTAAATTTGGAAATGACAGAAGAAGGTGTTAATTTGAAACCAAAGAAGTCATACCTATGATGAAAGCTAGAGGATCTTCTAGAGAACCCGTGATCCGACATTGACATTTGTTTTGTTAGACATTACCGCAGGGTGATCCTATTTTAAAACACGTATATTTTGTTAATATACGTGTGTTGTTTCTCTAGGAAGGAGGTATATTCACTTGGGGGTCCATGATTAAATTTCTATTGTGGTAAGTGCCTGTGAGAGTTATGGGGATCAAAGATTTTCGCTGGGACAACGCGTACGTCACATTTTTTCGCAGCGTTTTAACAGGGAACCGAGGGGGGTCTTTGAAAGGCATCAATTAGGATATGTTTCGAGCTCGCAAAGGGCCAATTACCTTTTGACCCTGTGGAGTCTGCGCCGCGCCGCGGCGCAACTTTTATAATTAAACATTTCTGCAGGAATCTGAATGGACTCTCCGGTCTCGCGAAACGCCACCGCTTGTGCCCTATAAGTCGCGTCTCGTTTCCGAAACAATCGGAGCACGAAACGGCCACGCTAATTAAATTTAGGCCCGTGGGTCGCGCGAATCGGAAACGAGATAACGACGCGAATAACTGGCAAAGTAATTAAAAATGTTATCACGTCCAGCTCGGGTATAATTCGGACCAAACGAGGCGGTCCGCCCGAATGGTACTCAGGATAATGACATCATCGTACCGGAGGAGGGTCACGGTTCCGGTCAGTTCAGGAAGTACGCCGAGATTGCTTGCCGGGCCGCTAGGGGTCCTTCCGTTCTCACTCGGCCACGTGATTACCTAATTTGCGAGTATAAATTCCCGGGAATTCAATGGGAGTTATTATCTGGAAAGCCCGAAGGGAAATTCGAGAGGGCGAACGATAACGTTGTTTTAAAAGCGCAGAAATTGAAATTGAACCTCTCGAATGTCTGGCTACTCGAAGAAACCGAACGCCACTCAACTTACGGGGCAATCAAGCTTTAACTTCAACGGTTTCGTGAGCATTTCTATTCAGGACTGCAAATCCAATTAATTAGCATCACTGTCAGTCAATTCATAAAATAATCTTCGCAAAATTTTATTGTTAGTAGTGGGAATAGGCCAATCTCAGAACCTCCTCTCAGAACAAGGTCAAGGTCAGTTCACCTGAGTGAACATGACCTTGACCTCGACTTTGCTATGTTGACCTTAGAATTTCAATTAACTTATTCAATCAATTCTTTTTTATCATTTTCATCCTGTGATTAAGGGTAATTATGTGGGCAGCCAAACATTCATTGACATTTGTTTCGTTAGACATTACCGTAGGGCGATCTTATTTTAGAACGTAGCCTTGCGGCTACGCCAAGACTAAAGACCTAACCTTGAGGTATTTTCCTTGTATTCCGCGACGTCTCGTTTTCACAATGACATATTTAATAACGGCAGGGCCGTTGTTAAATATTTTATTTCTGTTTTTAAAAATTTCCAGTTTTTTCACTACGTCAAGTTGATTACTTGAATTAAATTATTTAATCAATTCTCTTTTATCATTTATCCTGTGATTAAGGATAATCATGTGGGCAGCTACACTGAATTTCTCTCGTTTATAATTTTGAAGCTGAATTTTAATAGTGTTGTTATTAGTAAATGCCCGAACGTTTTTAACATATTAGCTAATCCTTTAGTGGTTTTATCATAGGGGAGTTTAATGAACTGTTTAGGTTCTTCTTTAGGTACTGCTTCAAGAGCAGTACGTTTACGTAAGTCGATTTAAATTTAAATTTCTTTTTTCTGAAAATGTTTTATTAAACCCGTTTTTATATAGCTAATTCTTCAATATATTTAACTTCTTGATTATACCTAATTTTGTTTAGTGGTTATTGGTTTCTAAAAATATCGAATTCCAATTTATTACCTTTTTTAATTATTAGAGTATCAAGGAAACTTAATATCCCCTCTTTTTCTAATTCACACATTCTATAAATTTTATTGTTTTATGTTCTGAATTAATTTCCCTAATAAATTCTTGAATGTTACTCTTATCAGTATCAAAAATCGCAAACACATACCTATCCCAAGTTTTAGGGCAATATTTAAGCTTTTGTTTTCAGTTGGTTTCAAAGTAACCCATGAAGAGATTTACTACAAAAAGTGAAAGACAGTTACCCATTGGTGTTTCGAAATACCTTTAGGTACTAAAGGAGAAAGTGAAGAAACAGAAAACGTCACATCCTTCGAAATACTGACACGTGCGTCAGTGCAACTGCTTAAATACAATACAAATTTATTCATATAGGTGATCCATAACTAATGCCTTATTATGTGTGCAACCCAGAAAGTGGAATTTTTAAATAACTAACTTCTGACTAATTTGTTTTTTACGGCGTTGTAAATGTAAGTTCTAGTTTAATTTTACCACAGCTTCCTTCGGTGGGCAATTGTCCAAATCCAGCTACTCAACTTTCCAGCTACTTGTAATTCATAACCTACAAAAGCAAGAGAATAAGGGATTATCCAATGTGCCCGGGTTGCGATTACTTATTTTTAACTTTTACTGTTGAATTTATATATTTAGTATTACTGTAAAATGTAATAAAACAAACTATTATTATTAATAGGTTTAATTTTTGGTTTGCCACTGCTGTAAAGTAACGAAATTGATTGCCCCGGTTGGTGAGGTTTGAGGTTGCCCGCAAAACAACTTACCTTTTTGTTGCTTGTTTACATTCATTGACATTTGTTTTGTTAGACATTACCGCAGGGTGATCTTATTTTAGAGCACACGTATATTTTGTTAATATACGTGTGTTGTTTCTCTAGGAAGGAGGTATATTCACTTGGGGGGCCGTGATTAAGTTTTTACTGTGGTAAGTGCCTGTGAGAGTTACGGGGATCAAAAATTTTCGCTGGGACAACGTGTACGTCACATTTTTTCGCAACTTAACTTTCAGCTACTTGTAATTCATAACCTACAAAAGCAAGAGAATAAGGGATTATCCAATTAGGGATTAGGCCGGGTTGCGATTACTTATTTTTACACTTTGCCTAATGTAAGCTTTCAAGCTCATGTTGCATCCTGAAAGCACCTCAACATATAATCTGCCATAGGTTTGCAGTTTAGGTCCATTTTCTTTCCAAGAAAGCTAGTGACAATTAATTTGAAAGATTCCTAGACTTTTCTTTCGGTTCTAACGCCATTTTTGGATCCACCAGACTTCTCCTTTCAATTGTTTTTGGACATTAATATCTAGTGTTAAAGTAGGAAGCCCTATTACTACTTATAATTCACAGCTCAGAACATATAAACATATAAGGTGCTGAAAAATACATCTCGTCCTATAGGGATACTGCATTATGGTCCGATTGGTTGACGAGTCGGGTGATGCCGGAGATCGCACGACGATAGTTAATAAATGAGAGCTATTTATGAATGAGGATTAAAATGTAACTAAAAGTAATTTTACATTTACAGGGTTAAAGATAAAATTAAATGTTTCAAAGACGAAAACCGTACAATACTTATTAATTTTTCTGCGAACCGGTTTGGCTAACGTAATTAGGTTTACACGGCGTGCGGTAAGATAACATATAGATCGAGACAGTCAATAAAGTAGCCGGCGGTGTTTGCTCGGTTTAGCCCTAATTAATTGAATATCCGAAAGCTGTATCCGTAAACCGCAAACATAACACAGCACCTGGCTGATATAACGTCCAATTTCGATGGGATAAACAGGGCTCCGCTTAATATCGAGAGCGAAATTCCTTCGAGGGATATTTTCACGTCGGGCAACGTCAACGTTTTCCTGCGGGTCCTGCATTTTCGCGCGGCTTCCGGTTTACCGGTCGCGAGCGCGCGAAAGCCTCCCGGAAATATGAACCGCAAAGTTCCCGCGTTATCTGCACGAATTCCTTGGTTTTTCGGATTACGCTAATTCCGGCCTCGTTGACCCGTGAAAAGATATAGTAATTTGCGGCCGCGGCATTCCCCCGAAACCGGCCCTGCCGCACGGGCAACAAGAATAATTTTCAATTAAAGCTCGCGTAAAGCTCTACCGAAAGAAAATAAGATTAAATTTGTACGTCAATAAAATTATTTAATCGACGGCAAACGAATACCTCTAAACATACACAGTGTGATAATTAAATAACGAGAATTTTAATTTAAAATATTCTGCCCTAGCGAATGAATTGACATCGTGCGCCAACGGCGGGTACGGCTACGCAAGCCGGTGATGTTTCATTTTCTGACCTAAAAGATTTTTAATATGTCGATATTTAGGGTAACCTACATCTAATAATTTAACAACAACTTTAAACTTTTGAAGAGCAAGAAAAAGACGTTTTTATCATATTTTACAAACGTTATCTTTTTTTGTATATCCAGAAATTCTCGTTATTTAATTGTCATACTGCGTAGCACCCAATAAAGTCTTTTCCCCCCTACACACTCCCACCCTTTCGCGTCTAGCCGTCGGTTTTGTTTCGAACCGAAACTTCCCCCGTCCTGTAAAGTTTCCTTTAGTACAGAACCGTAGTCGTCGAGTTTTACGAGGGCAGAAGTGAGATGTTTACTTTGATGGGGGGTAGTGTATAAAGAATTTCCCCAATATTAAGATTATGGTCGGGGTTGTTGGTGTGTTTTTTTTTTCTTTTCGGATTCATTGCCGCTCGTAAAAGGGGTGTGTCTTCTTCTTCGTTTTTTTTCTTTTCTTCTTTTTATCGGGACTTCCTGCGGGAAAGTTTCGACGAAATCATTCCGATTTAAGTTTGCCGAATGCCTGCGACCAATTTAAACTTCAATTAAACTTTTTACAATGTCCGCATAAAGTCGCGGTAATTCGTAACGTTCCTCCCGTACGCCAGGTGTCATAAATAGGGTTCCGTCCCCTTTGAACACCTAGCAAATTACGTTCCGGAGGTACGGATCGTAAAAGGAAGTCCCGATACTTCAAACCTCCCAGAGGTCTTGATGTACACCGTTTCCTCTGGAACGAGAACTTTTATTTCGCCTTGATGTTTATTTTATTAGAAAACTATATTGGAACAGATTGAGGTGTATCCTTCGGGACGGCGATGCGAGTTAGAGCTCGTGCTGCTTTGGGGCACTGGAAACAAACCCCCACCAGACCGGGAATAACTTCCACCCTGACCGAAACGCTCTAGTCGCGAAATTTTCGCGAAAGAAATACAACTAAATACATTTATACCTGTGAAATAAATTACTTTCTTTGTTGTTATTAGTCCTCATATAATAATTATTGAGGTGACTGAGCTGCTGCCTCAGCACCTTTCGGTGGGTCACGGTTGGAGTTTATTGTATACTGCACTCTAGATTTTTCAGTATATTACAACATTATTCAAAAATCAACAAAATATTAAATAAATAAATTAAGTAAATTAAATAGGTTAAATAAATAATCGTTAATGTTAAATAAGTGAAAAGGATATCAATTACGAAGCAAAAAATGGTAACTTTCTGAACGATAGAATTTATTCAAAACAATCTTGGTAAATAAATATTGTATTTAGTTCCATTTCATCATTTAAAGGTTGTTCGAAAGTTGTATCTGTATTTTTAAAAATGTTTGTGTTCAAAAACGTAAATGAATTTTTTATGAAAATCCCGATTCAGTCGAAGCTTAAAATTGGCGGAGGCGCCGGAATTTATTAATTGATATTTTTTTGCATGAAAAAAATGCTCCGTCAGCCGCGAGTAATAACGAATTCGCTTCGTTCTCGAAGAGCCGGCAGTAAATCAAACAGACTACCAACGACAGCCCGTAATTAATCCTTAATTGCGGGGAAAACGCAACGGTTGCAGACACGTACGCGCTGCACGCGCCGTTAAATTCGAGAATCCGAATTTTGCGGAAGTTCGGCATTAGAATAATCCGCGGCTCCGCGGGTAAGTTTTAACGAAACGCTTAACGGGGCCGCTACATTGCGCCGTTACCTTTTATAGTAGTTTTGTTTTCCCGTGCGGCGCCCGCCCGGGGTACATTCTAACCCTGGATAAACGATAGTACGGTTCAGTGGGAAGTAAGTATTTGTAAATGGCGATTTCGTTAAATAAGAAATCCACTCTCACGTCGATCGTTCGGCCTTTACTGTTCACGTTTAACGATAAGCCGGGAATTAAGGGGGGTTCGTGGGCGGGAAGCGTTCGATTAAGTCCGGCAGTAAGGCGTATTTTTGCGGTCCGCCCCCGGGGGGGGATTTTTATGCCCGCGGGAGTCGTGCCGGATTAACCGGAGAGCCCGCGTTGGCAAAAGTGACCTTTTATTAACGCAATAAACATACGAGTTTACGGAAAACGACGTTTTTTTTTCTGTTTTTTCGGTTTAAGCGCGCCCCCGATCGATATTTTACGTTCGCACTCACTCACTTCGAGTTTATGCGCGCCCCCACCCCATAAATACACAAAATATCGCGTCCGCGTCCGATAAAAACCTCGCTCGAACGTCAACTTATATTTCGGAACGTTTTAGAGACGAATCAAAAAATAACACCCACACGACTTTCTCCTAGCCCCAAGCGCGACGTAAATCGACAAAAAGCTTCAGTCAATCGCTCAGTGTAACAAATAAGCGACGCATCCAATCAAAAGATCAGTTTTATTGCTCCGAAAAGGTCTTCCTACTGTTATGACCGAATGGACTACCTAAGCTACGAGGAAGTTAGTTAAAAATAAGCTGAATTAGCTTAGCTCTTCGTGACAGTTCAAAATATTTATATTAATTAAAATTTATTTTGTTTATTTAATAGGTGCAACAAGACGAATTAAAAAATAGCACCCACACGACTTTCTCCTAACCCCAAGCGCGACACAAATCGACAAAAAGCCTCAATCAATCGCTCAGTGTAACAAATAAATGCATCGAATTCATTGGCAACGTATATTCGTAATTAATTGTATCGATTAAATGTATTATAAATTGAATATAACGAAACATTTCGTGCCGATGTCAGTAAATATATATTTAATGAAACATTCGCTTTGAAATGCTGCCTATTTTATTATTATTATTTATTATTGTAATAAGTTCTTTCAGTTTTATTGGTTAAAAAATCAGTTTTACTACTCCAAAAAGATGTCCTTATTATTATGACCGAATGGACTACCTAAGCCGCCACGAAGTTTACGATGGTTATTTATAAACTTTTAAATTGAATATTCTTAAAAGTTGATCAAAAATAAGCTAAATTAGCTTAGCTCTTCGTGACAGTCCAAGATCTTAATTCAAATTTAATTTAAATTTTTTATTTAACAACGCCATAATATTTAATAGGTGCAACTTAAGAAGTTCTTATCATTTATAGCTGGTGACTTTTTGTTAAGAAGGAAGATATCCTGGTATTTTCTGATATGCATAGATATTTTCAAAAATAAATGAATGAAAAAAACAGAACAATATCAACAATAAATTTGTTTGTTTAAAATTTGGTTAAACAAATCCCGTTTATTAAATATTATATTTCGTTCTATTTCGTCATTTAGAGGGTGTTTAAACACCCTCTAAAATGTGAACTGAAAGTGTTTGTTTTCAAAAACTTTCGAAAGCAAACTACCCTTTCTTCTTAAAAAACTATTAAAATACCCTTTTTAATGTTAAATAAATAGAATATCAATTCCAAAACGAAAAACTATAACTTTCTGAACAAAAGAATTTATTAACAAAATAAAAGTCATATTTAATTCCGTTTATTATATATACTTTTTGGAATACTACACATTTTTATTTAAAAGTATACAAATATTGCATTTAGTACCATTTCAACATTTAAATATTATTTAAAAGTTGCTTTTGAAAGTTCTATTTGTTTGTTTAATTCATTTTAAATTAATTATTTCATGTTAAATAAACCAGAAGAATATCAAGTACAAAATAAAAAAAAACGATATATTTCTGAACGAAAGAATTTATTTATGAAAAAAGTTCCATTTCATTTTAGAAAGTATTTTTCAAAAACTTTAATCAATAATTACAAAGTTTTTCTCCGAAACCTTTTTTCTTCAAAAACAATAAAAAAGTCTTGGTAGTGACATAAGAATAACATGAATAACTAAGCAAGGCCACGATACATTTCTGAATGAAAGAATTTATTGAAAAAAATGTTAAATTTAGTAATTTAACATTTATTTGTAAGATATTATATTTAGTAATAACAAAGTCTTTTCAAAACATTATCCTTTCTTTTTCAAACCCTAACAACCCGTTAATGTTAAATAAAACAGAAATAAATATTGTATTTAGTACCATTTCAACATTTAAAAGTTGTTTGAAAGTTGGGCTTGAAAGTTGCATTTGTATTTTCAAAAAATTGTATTTAAGAACTTTTAATCATAATCTTTTTAGAATACTGCATTTTCTTACTCAAGAATCAACAAGATATTCTTGTCAATGTTGAATAATTTGTTTTGAATATTGCATCTGTAGTTTCGAAGATGTTTGGTTTCAAAAACTTTACAATGGCTTTTTAGAATACTACACTTTCTTATTAAAAAAAAACAAGAAGTTACTCTTGCTAATGTTAAATAAATCAGAAGAATATTAATTACAAAGTAGAAACGAGGTAAATATCTGAAGGAAAAGGTTTATTCAAAAAAATTGGTCAATAAATATTATATTTACTTCCAATTCATTATTTAGAGGATGTTTAAGAGTTGTATTTAAAAAATATTCAAAAACTTCTAATTATAAAGTTTCTACACGAAAGAATTTATTCATGAAAATTTTGGTAAATAGATATTGTATTTAGTTCCTTTGCAATATTTACGTGGCATTTGAAAGTCTTTTTAATTATAAAGGCCTTTTATAATACCACACTGTTTTTATTCAAAAATCAACAAGATACTTGTTAATACAGATTAACAAGTATCTTGATATTAAAGAAAAAATATCAATTACAAATCAAAAGAAAACGATAAATATTATACTTAGCTCTATTTCAATATTTAAAGTTTGCTTAAAAATTGTTTGAAAAATGTTTGAAAACTGCATTTCAATTTTCAAAAGATTGTGTACAAAAACTTCTAATTGTAAAAGCTTTTTAGGATGCTACACTTTTTTTATTCCAAAATCAACCAAATACTCTTGATAATGTTAAATAAATGAGATGAATATCAATTACAAAGCAAAAACTATAAGCTAATATAGAAGCAAAATATAAATATAAGTAAATAAATAATATATTTAGTACCATTTCAACGTTTAAAGGTTGTTCGAAAGTTGTATTTGTACTTTTAATTATGAAGGCTTTTTAGAATACTGCATTTTGTGATTTAAAAGTCAACAAGATAGCTAATTAGCCGACTTGTTAATGTTAATAAATGAGAAGAATATTAATTACAAAGCGAAAAAATGATAAATTTCTGAACTAAAAAGTCTCATCATAAAAATATTGGTAAGTCAATGTATGTAATTCCATTTGAACAATTATATTGTTATACACAGTTTCATTTATACCATTCATTTATTTCGGCACCCACCCCTTCTCCACTGAGCGGGGCCGGAGCCCCAACGCACCAAATAAATACTGATTTTGGTGATTTACTATGTTGAAATAAACTACTTTTTTGTTGTTTGGTGCTTTGCGGACGAGGTGCTTTCATTGACAAGAAGATGAGGGGTTGTACTACCATGAATACATTATCACTACTGAATTCTGAATCTATATTATGAATACTGAATTGTGAATCATGAATAATGAATTATGAATAATCTATTATTAACCTAATACCGCTTATATGGTAATTATTGAGGTGACTGAGCTGCTAGCTCAGCAGCTTTCGGTGTTATTTAGGAGATATTACAAAGTAATTAGATTAGGAGTTAGGTAGATAAGTTATATAGTACACTTTAAATCCTCCTATCAGAAATTATTATCTAGCTTGAACGCCTAAAGTGTTTTATTCGAGATTTTAAACATTTGCAGGGAATCTTGGAGCAAGTTTCATTTATACCATTCATTTATTTCGGGACTCACCCCTTCTCCACTGGGCGAGGCCGGAGCCCCAAAGCACCAAATAAATACTGATTTTGGTGATTCACTCTGTTGAAATAAACTGTGTGCGTGTTTATCGAGGCATAACCTTTTGATATTAATAATTATTAATAATTAATAACGAATCTATTGATATTAATAGACAATTACCTTTTAAATGATTTTTGTTTAGGAATTTAGTGCCTATGCAGGAAAACGTGGGTCTACACTTCAACGTTATGTTGGTAATTAATTTACTAACACCTACGCTAGCACAGCTTTTATCGCGCGAAATTATGCACAGTGTTTTAGTAAACACAGGACCGGCGCTAGCGGCGCTGTTCAATTTTTTTTCCATTTTTTTTTTCCTTTTTTGTCGAATCTCGATTTCACGTGGTACGTCACACGGCATCTAATTATCCCAGCATCCGATGTTGCTGTTAGCAGCAACGTGGCTCTGATCACGTCGCTTTTTGCACATGTATCAAAGCGACACTCGCGTTTGGAAAAAATATTTTCGCGAACGAAACGAAAGATAAAAGCACGCTTGGACGTTAAAATTTGCAGCAAAAATATGTTTGCGGCCTTGGGACTGGTTCGCGCTGCTGTAAAAGCCACCTTTGAAAGTTTTGCAGTTGGATTCTTTCGGAAGAGAATCGTTTCTCCATCTGTTGCATACCCCTCTTGATTAACTACAAGTCTGTGGAGGTTTTATGGCCTCCAGAAAACCTTGTACTTCCAATAATTTTCAACAAGTAGAAACCGGAGAAATGTCCTCACGTCCCTCCACTTCTTCGGGCCTCATTGGGGATTCAGTTTCCGTTCGCAGCAATGCCCAAAGTTTCGTTATATTTCGGACATTCATGCGAAAGGGGGTGGGCCATCTGGCGACCGCCGTACCAACTAAGGGTGGCGGTTTCTCGTTAAGCGGTTAATTCATATGATCGGTTTTCGATACGGGACTTCCCGGTACCCCTCGAACGCCCCACGTAGCTTTTAATTTTTAACGCACCGGTCGAAAACTTCGTCGGGGATTAAAACTTCTTCGCCTAGTTAATAGTCGGTTCGGGGGCGCAAAAGATGGCCAAAAACAATTTAATTAAGCGCCCTTTTTATCGACTTCGCAAAGTTTACGTGAGAGAAAGGAAAAAGAGAGTTTTCGTTTTTCCTTTCGTAATTACTTTAATAAGGGAATTCGCGCCCCCACTTCGCGGTAACATTTTATTAGCTGCAACTTTTATATGGAACAGGCAAATCAAGCGAATTACAGCCGCTGACGTACACGTTGATGTTGTTTAAAAATAACAACGGTACGATGGCAATTATGGGATCGATTCGACCGGCGCAGGTAAGTAATTAGTTTTGACGATTGAATTTCGTTCCAATTAATCAGAATTCCATACCGGACTGAATGAAATTGCGGCATTTCCACGTTCTTTATGACTGTTCAGTACTGTTCGTTTTATTTATAGTCGAAAACGTGAATACTAAACTATTAGTTACATTAGTTACAAATGGGAAGAATCACAATGGAATAACAATTTAAAATAGCCTTTTAAATTTGCAAATTTTTTCCACACTCTTGTCAAATAGATTTTTAAATAACTTACTTCTTTTGATATTTGCTAGGAATCTATTTTACCTTGTTTTCCTCTGTATCTGTTTTAAAGTAATTCTTTAAACTAATGCAGTTTTAATTAATAAAAGTACAAAAGCGATCCTTAGGACAAAAATACACCTGAATTCCTACGGAAAGAACAATAATCTCCCTTCCACGTACCTTACGAAATTCACCTGTTTTGATATTTGCTACGAATCCCTTTTACCTTATTTTCCCCTTTATCTATTTTAAAGTAATTCTTTAAACTAATGTAGTTTTAATTAATGAAGGTACAAAAACGACCTTTAGGACAAAAATACACCTAAATTCCTACGGAAAAAACATTAATCCCTTGTACTTGTCGATGCAGAAAGACTTGGTTGCTCCCAAAAAAATTTGGTTACCCTTGTTAGTGTTAAATAAATAAGAAGAATATCAATTACCAACCAAAAAAAAATACTAAATAATCTGAACGAATGAATAATAAACTTTTGAAGGAAAGGATTTATTCAAAAAAAATTGGTCAATAAATATTATACTTACTTCCAATTCATTATTTAGAGGATGTTTAAAAGTTATGTTTGAAAGTTTTTCAAAAACCTCTAATTATGAAGTTTCTGCACGAAAGAATTTATTCAATTTAGTTACATTTCATTATTTAAAGATTTTTTGAAAGTTGTGTTTGAAAGATGTATTTGTATTTTCAAAATTTTGACTTCAAGAACTTAAATTATTATTCAATTAATTATTTGTTGATAATTGACCTTATATGTTAATATATTATAATATATTATTTAATATATTATAATATTTATATTATAATTTGTGTTAAAAAACCAGAACAATTTCGACAACAAAGCAAAGAAGCGATGTATTTCTGAATGGAAAAATTTGTTACAAAAAAATCTTGGTAATTAAATACTACGTTCAGTTCCACTTTATCATTTAGAAGATGTTTCAAAGTTGTATTTGTATTTCCATACATGTTTAAGTTAATGTTAAATAAATCAGAAGAATATCAATTGCAAAGCAAAATGAACGATAAGTTTCTGAAGAAAGGAATATATTTATGAAAATTTTGCAAATGAATATTATATTTAGTTCCATTTTATAGTTTAGAGGATCTTCTAAAATTATATTACAAAATTGTATTTGTACTTTGAAAGGTATTTCGAAAACTTTTAATTAGGAATTTTCTTTAAAATACCACACTTTCTTATTAAAAAATCAACAAAATACTCTTGTTAATTTTTATAAATCAGAATAGGAAGAATATGTATATAATAAATATTATATTTAGTTGCTTACCATTATTTTGAGGGTGTTTGAAAGTTGTGTTGAAAAGTTGTACCTGTATTTTCAAAAATTTAAAAAATAAAATTTAAATAAGTTAAAATAAAAATAACTGAAATAAAAAATAAATTAAATTAAAAAATGTATTCAGTGCACTTTTTCCAAATGCAAATTTACTGGTTTCTATGAATTCGGTTTGTTCATGACTCTATTTGAATATTAAGTAACAAACGGTTAACGAAAGGGGGGGTAGGGTGATTTTTTAGAAAATATTTATTTTAATATTAACACTCCTGCTTTTATTGAAAGTTAATCCTAACTCTTTTTAATCTTTTGCATTTTCAAAACCTCTTTGAACTCTACAGAATTCTTCTTGAAAATACTCTTGTTAATTTTAATAAATCAGAAGGATCTATTCATGAAAATCTATTCATTAAATTATAGGTAAATAAATATTATATTTAATTACATATCTTTGAATGTTGTATTTGTATATTCAAAAATTTTAAAAATAAGATTTAAATAAAGTAAAATAAATAAAAATAAATCAAATAAAAAATGAATTAAAACAAGACTTGCTAAAGGAAACTTACAAAGATTCGTTAAAATCTACACTGAAGAAGTGCTAGTTTTTTCTGGTGAATGAAAACCAAAAAAAGTAGTGGGGGGAACGGACCTTAACCTGTGTAACACTGGTAAATACATCAGATTTAAAACATTGATTTATTATGGTTAAGATGGCATTTCTTGTTTATTTTCGATGGAAATTTCATCTGCAATGTTATTGAAATGGAACTAAGGTTATGTTCAGCATTAATTAGCACTCCTATTAATAAGCACTCCTGTTTTCGAGACGATACGATTAGTCACAAAAGGTGGGTTTACTCGAAAAACCTGCAAGGATTCATTAAAATCCTAGAAATCGAAAAAAGTGGTGGGGGGAGCGGACCAGAGTCTGTACATCATTTGTAGACATTGCAGACTTAAAACATTGATTTGTTTTAAGTCTGCAAGACATGTCACACGTCACAAAGGGCGGTTTTACTCTAGAAACATTCATTAAATCTGAAAAATCGAAAAAGGTGGTGGGGGGAACGACCCAGAACCTGCGCGCCTTTGATAGACGTTGCAGGTTTGAAACGTATCGATTCGTTATGATTAAGGTGGCGTTTCTTGTTTATATTCGATGAAAACTTTCATCTAGAGAGTTATCGATACCGAAGCATGTTTACGTTTCATCTCCCGACGCATAAAGAATTCATAACCGCCTGGCATATAATACATATTTTCATCGGAGCCGGAAGCCGTGGCGTATCGGGGGTATATTGAAAATGCCTCAAAACGACACCGGGTTTTTTTTTCTGCCTGAAATCTCGTTGTCGCTTGTTAGCCCTTTCGGCGTCACATTAATATCTCGCGGAGACGTCAAAGTCCTGCAGGAATTCCTTTCTATTCCGATCGCGTCGCGCGCGATTTTTCCTCCCTCCCTTTCTTTCTCTTTTCCTTTTTCGCCTTTTATCTTTCGCGCCGCAAATCACGGGACCGGGATGTACAAAGCCCCGGCACGTCGTCGAACTATGAATATTTATTGCGAAAGGAGGCGGCCAGGGAGAGGATCTTACAGCTTTAATGAAATT
>JAWQRM010000072.1:0-32546 GCA_033557675.1 Coptodactyla brooksi | reverse complement strand
TTATATTATTACATTTTGTAGTCCTTATAAGGTTTAAGGGCCACTTTAATTATTATACCTTAGCTTCAAATTGTACCGTTTAAGTATAATTTTGTATTTTCGAAAAAACATCACAGCTGTGAATGCACAATTTTTCTTAGAACTATTATTGCTCTTTCTAGATAAAAATGTTTCAAATAAAAGTTGCATCACATCGAAATGTTCAGAATTTGAAACTATTTTCGAATATACAGGGTGCTCGTCTTATTCTAAAAACTACCCAACTTCAGATTTTTAAATGAAACGCCCTGTATATTGCGATATTTTTGAAGTCCTTACAAGACTTGAGGGCCACTTTAATTATCATACATCAGTTCTAAATCCCACTGTTTGGGCGTTATTACACATTTTTGGAAAAAGATGACAGGTGCGAATGGAATTTTTTTTTACATTTTTTTTATATTTAAACCAGGGACAAGGTAAGAGAAAGTCATGCACGATGTACATCTTCTAGTTTGTAGTAAAAAAGCAAAATGTGCCAAAAATGTTATTCTTAGTTCTCCATGTTTCATAAGACACGAAAAGAAAATAATTGCACAGAACTGACCAAAATATTTTTAAACATACACATTCCACTGCCAGCTGTCAACATATATAATGTACATACGGTTTAGAATGAAGTTGTTCGGAAATTACTTTCCGAACAGTCCAATAGTTACACATGAAATGAATCCTTTGGATACTTAAGCAATAATTTGTGTTCCCTTTAAATTCTTTAAAAGATATGTTAACTAAGTTGGTTATTACATAAAATGTCACATTATCACCTACAGTTAGGTGCGTATTTCTTTACTCCGTAAATATTTACACCCATAATCAGGCACAAAAGCAACCAAGTAAACAAATGTACTACGTGGTTGGATACATTTTTTTGCATTTAATAAGTTGTAAACAGTAATTAGAGAAAGGACTGGAAATTATTAGTTCAATAAGTACACATCAACAAACAGCTATATAACAACATATTTTATATATACAACTATTATTACAGCTTTACTTTTTAATTATTTTTTTATCATTATTAGTTTAAATTTACTTTTATAGTAAATTCAACAAATTATAATACCAGGCAACAAAAAAGGATGATGTTAATTTCAATACAATAATTAACATATGTTAATTATTGTTATCAATGAATTTTTCAAATGGTACCTGTGATAAATCATTTAGTATTTGTTAATTACTAGGACAAGGTTCTTTCAGGACAACCTTAGACGTTAAAGAAATAACAAGATATTTACAAGTATTGTTTTTCAGTTATATAAATATAAAATAAATAAATTGTCCAAATAAATTTTCTCGATTAATAAAATTCGTCTGCGCAATTCTAAGAGTTACACGCTAGTGGAATTGTATTTTGACGTTTAGGTCAACATTTGGCAGATCCACGTCAATTATCTCGGATGTATTTATACAAGATTTCAGTTTGGAAATTTCATCGCCAACGTATGTACAACGTGTGTGTTTCGGCATAATATTTTCTGGTTAATGGCTGCAAATTGATATTCTCTATTTCGTTTCATTTGTTATATCGGATTCGCGCATTATTTTAGTCCAAATTGTGAGTTTTGCCAGTACTTTTTAAAAGCCCGTTGAAAATTAAAATATTTTCGAAAAACGGATTTCAACACCATCTAGTGACAACTTTCTTATCACACTGAAAACATCGACGCTTGACAATTTACATAAATTGCAAATGGCAGAAGCTGTCATGTTGTCTTGAGATTTTGTTATTTGTTAATGGTAGCTGCAAGAGTTGCGCTGCGATTTACAAGTCAGTGAAAAGTGTTGATGTCATTTTGAACGTTCGCTTGTGTAAGGAAGGAAAATGGCCAAATTAGTGGACGTATACCATCCGTCGAAAACACTCAACAGGAGACAATTGCCTTTGGTGATAGATGAAACATTAACGGTAATATTGAACACGTTTATCGTCTAATAAATGTTTGTAGTTAGAAATTCGACGTTAGCTTTGCTCGTGTGTGGTTGTCACATAATGTATGTTCAGGGTAAAGCTATGACCTACAAAGGCCAACATGTCATCGGGTTTGGTATGTTTCCCATATTTTTCTGATGTGAACTAGAACATTTCGGTCGAAATTGATTGTGTTAATGACAAAATAAGTCTAGGTTAATATAATATCTCCAAACTAGTTATAATTGCCTAAAAAAATGATATTTATCATAAGTATGTTATGTAGTTATTAAAGCTGGTGTTCATAATGTTCAACTAAAATAAAAGTAACAAATTTCAATAGTACTAGAGTTCGTTTGATGGGAAATGTACTGAATAATGTAATTTTTCGATTGATATTTTGCGCTACTGTCTTATGTGCTGTATTATTTTTGCCAATTTTGTTAACATCTTTATAATACTATCACACGGAGAGTATAATTTTATTAGAATGCAATGCCGTATTCGAGGTTGATTGTGGCAGATTGCTGCTGCGCCCCCGTGATCTATTGCTCACTATGTTATCGTAGGTGATCCACTTTTTATCTGCTGTAATGAACCACTTCAAATATAGGTCATTTTCTTGAAGTAGTCTTGTTGGACTTGGTCAGTTCGTACAGCACCCACATGATGAACCGAGAAGCCTATCCAAATCATTTAGTATTAGGTTGAGTCACAAGTAACTTCCTTTCAGTCAGGTTGTCATAAATTACTTCCAGTCAACATTTTACAAGGAAGGAGTTGATAAAGTGCCAGGAACATGGGAGATAAGGTCATATATAATAGTGAAGTTACTTATGACTCAACCTAATATCTGTTAATTTCTAGTACAAAGGTCTTTCAGAACAATCTTAAACATCAAAGAAATAGAAATAACAGGATATACATAAATATACCTATCCCCCGATTTACATAAAAGATGGGTTCCTTACAAAACCGTGTAAATCGAAATCGTAGATTTTTATACGTAAAACTGTGTAAATCGAAAACTAACTTAAATGTACATAGTTCAGTCATTTACGTGAACGTAAAACTAAATATATGTATCTTAATCCTGCTGTGCTCCTCAGGTCAATATGACCCGAAGCGGATGTTCAGGTTCTGTAACTTTGTCATCTTTCATTATTTGTTTCCAAGATTTTGTGACTTTGTTTGCTGGTGTGTAAAGTATAATATTGCCAAATGATTTTTACAAGAAATTATTATTATATTTTTTTAAACAAGATTGTTATGTATATAACAGTTGGGTCATTATAATCCAAAACTATTTAGATTTATGTGACTATGTAATTTTATTTTGAACCTTATTTATATGAATACTGTAAGTGTATTATAACTATACATCAACCGACAAGATTATGCATTTATACTGGTCGATTATACAAGTCTGTGCATGTCTGTGCCTGCATATTAATATATCATAAAAATAGAGAACGCTGACAGCGCACTTCAGTTTCTTTACATACAGTTGAACAAGCATAATCATAAATAATGGCGAGGCATTTTATATCTGATGAAGAAATAGCAGAGATAGATGCAAATGCATCCGACGATGAAAATACTTCTGAGGTTGAAAATCATACCGGTGATGATACCGACTATGAGAAATCTGAAGCAGTCTATAATTCTTCAGATAATGACGTAGTGCAAACAAATACTGTGGTTCCTCTGTAGTTAGTACAGCAAAAGACTAAGTTATATCTTGGATGTTAGAACGTTTCCCCCAACGTGGATGAGCATATAGTGAAAATATAATAAAAATTACTCCTGGTCCAACTAGGTATGCCATATCCAGAGTGAAGGATATTCCATCTGCCTTTCAAGTTATCCACAATCCTACACTTGAAAATATTGTGTTGAAAATGAGCAATATTGAAGATCAGAGAGTGTACAGATGCGATTGGGAAGATCTGGATAATATTACAATACAAGCATATACGGATTATTGTTGTCGGCAGGAGTTTATAAATCACCCAGCGAATCAACAAAAAGTTTGTTGGATGCAGAAACTGGTAGGTTATAAAAAAATTCGGTGAAATTCTCCTCAAAAGAAAACTTCCAATGTTAGGAACAGTTAGAAAAAAATACCTGAAGTTTCCGTGATTACAATTAAAGAAGTAATAAATAATAAAGAAGCAAAAATAAAAGTATACTTTTTATTTTACCAAGAATACCACAATTGTGTCATAGGTGCCCAAATTGTGTTATGGAGAGAAATAAATCTAGATTGGAATAAGAATGTTCTGTCCAAGAGAAGACTATTTCTGGAAGAATTGGACAAACTGGTGGTAACTCCCTATACGATGTCAAGAGAACATTAACCTCATACTCAACAAGCTACTGCCACAATAAAGAAAATTCAAGATCAACGTGGCGAAGTAGCAGTGCCATCTACATCCGATGGAATTAGTAAAAATAAAAGAGAACGATGTAATACGTGTCTATCAAAATGTGACAATAAAGCAAGTATAACATGTTGTAATCACCGTAAAGATTAGGCAATAATTGGATGCACATCAGAATTTATTTGATATTCTCTCTTGTTTTTAGATGTAGTGTTTGTAATATTTTTACAAACACTAAATATTAACACAATGTTTTAATTATGTTAATATTTAGTGAGCACAATCGAGCTATTCTTGACGATCTTCCTATACTTGTATACATCGGGTCACTATGACCCGAAGGACTACAAGTGTATAGTAAAACTAAGGAGCACAGCAGGGTTAAAAAACATAAAAATAACGGTCTAATTCATAAAATAACAAATATGAATGTATATGTATGTTATTCATTTTACACATAGAAGCAGGAAATATAAATTAAAAGATTTAACCAATAATTTAATTACTATTATCACTTTCGTGGACTATTAATCTTTTCTTCCTGATTGGCATGATGTCACTTTCATCAGCTGATAGTATCGGATACGATTCAAGTTTCGATGTTCGAAATCCGTAATTAACACTTGTGTTTGATTTTTGGTCAAATCTTTATGACCTCATATTGAGTTAAGCATTTATTAATATTCACCCTGAAGCATAGAAGAAATAGGAGAGCTTGTTCAACATTCGGGTAATTTTGTAGAAAATGATTAGGCAATTTTCGCCCTAGTTCAAGTCCTTCACAGATGACTTTTGCTGTGAACGCAACTGGTTCAGACTCCTCTTCATCAGGATTACTGTCATGATCATTTGTTTCATTAACCATGTCAACTACATCATCCTCATCTAGTTCTTTGTTTGCCATTAGTTCTCCAATATCTGCCTCAGCAAAATCCTTGAAACCTGCTCCTTCCATTGTATGCACCATCTCCATTATCTGAGAATATTCATGCTCTAATGGTAATCTAGAATTCTCACCTTCAACTAAATTTGGCCATAATTTTTTCCAGCAGTCATTGAGCGTTAATTGCTTAATTTCGGTATATGCCACTTCAACATGCTTAACACAATCTAAGATTATAAATTTTTTCCAAGCATCTATAATTGAGAAAGATTCATCATTTTCCATTTATTTTAAAATATACCTGTACGCTTAACGTACAGTGTCTTAAAAGTCGAAATTAATCCTTGATCTAATGGCTGCAATAAACAAGTTGTATAGCTGGGTAAAAATACCACTTGCACATTTTCGTATTGGAAATCTTGCGGATGGCCTGGTGCATGTTCAATTAAAGAAGGGCCTTAAAAGGCAACCCCTTTTTACTTAAATACCTTTTGACGTCTGGGACAAAAAAGATATGAAACCATTTATTGAAAAGTGTGGCAGTAACCCAGGCCTTCTTATTGGTTATCCAATAAACGGAAAGGTTGTTGTTGTTTATTCCTTTAAATGAGCGTGGTTTGTTAATAACCAATGGTTTCATTGTATGGTCGCCTGAAGCGTTGCTGCAGAAAAGGACCCTTATTGTGAGCTTTAGCCAAAAAGGTTCTTTCTGGCATTTTTTTTTCCGAAATAATCCGAATTCATCAGCATTCAAGACCTGGTCAGGAGTGTAGAAATTAATGGCTACAATTTCAGCAAATTTTGCCGGATATTGTTGCGCTGCATATGAATCAGCAGATGCTTGTTCACCTTTTAATCTTAGATTATATGAAGAGTGTCTTTGTTTAAATCTTTCCAAGCAACCATGGATTGCAGAAAAAGACAGCTCCTTTTCAGCTGAAGAAGTAGATGGTAACTGATCTTAATTTTTTCATAAATCTTCAAAGCTATACTTGTAATTGTATGGGTATCAATTGGAATCCACTTTTAAGTGGGGACTTCTAGCCATATTTTTTAATGCTCTTTCCATATTTTTAACTTTTCTTCCTTCAATGTTCCGTAGCAGTTGTTTCTTGACACTTGCAACTGATTGCATAAGTTTGTCTTCATATTGGAAGATTCTTCTTTAACTGCCAAGTGTACATCTTGTTTGAGATCTTCAGTCGCGACAGAGTTTTCTGTTTTTGATTTTGGTATGATATAAATTCAAACGATGCATATCTAAGTTTGAACAATGTCACCACTACACCAAAATCGAAAAATTTATTTTGCTTGACGCAAATTTCGCTGATCATGTCGGCATTATAACGATGCCGACACAGTTGGCTGTAAAATTCCGCTGCAAAACTACCACAGTTTCATTCTTTATTTAGTAGTATAATTTGACGTTTTCAAATTGGTTAGCGGCTACTAGCATTATAAAATTCAGGATTATACTGAGATGTATGCAAAATATGTTTTTGGAGAATGCATGTTGTAATCCATGAAATTCTTTTATGGTTTTGTCAGAACATTTTATTCTTTATAAACATTTGTAATCAGATTATCTGGTTTTTTGACAATTGCCAATTTATAAAATTGTATAGAGAGGTATGCAGGTTTACCTTGAAAGAAAGAATAGAACTTATTCAATGATGTGTCGAATTTTTTAACAGTGTAAACTGGAATACTACAACAAATATTGATAATTCTTTGAAAATTGAGTTTTGCAAAGTATAATAAAATATCCTAAATTATTTGTAAGAAAGGCAGATTTTTCAGTAAGCAGGTTATATTACAATGGTACAGCAATATTATCTAATACTTGATGGTGTCTAGTATTATATATATGGGGTAGAAGAAAAGTCTGGAAACTCCTTTAAATCTTTGCTTACAGATCGAGGTATTGGTTAAAATGTTTAGGGATTGTATAGAATGACGAAATCTATTTTTTGACCAAAAACTACCCACCTTCTAAAGCTTGGAAATTAGATAAATCTCGAATATCTATAGATTCGAACCTTTGTGATTGCTGTACCCAAGCATCTTAAAATTTATTACATTGTGTCTTCAAAATATTTTTCAAATGAGCATCCGGTCGACTCCTTGTTTCATTTGTGGGTTTTAAATCACTCCCGCTATGTAGCCTCATAAGGGTAGTTTGTGAGTACTTTGTGTGGTAAAGAAGATATGTTTTCTGATCTCATCCTATCCTTTAAAATTTCAACCAATTATTTTCACCCAATCCATAGTTATGATGGTTGTTTCAGATTTTTGTTCTACCGAGTTTGTCTGAGCTTTGCAAAAAGCATGTTCAACAGGACAACTGTTCTAAATTTTATTTTCCAGTACAATTCTGAAAAAAATGGATGCAGCTACTACAAATGGTATTAAATACTAAATTGTCATCCATGGTCAACAGATAATCTACATTTAAAAATATACTATTAAAATTGATATTGTTGTATTTGTTGCCGTTATGTGTACACCCTGATCTCTTCAAAGTGCATCATACAAACATGTCTGCAATATGTCACATGTTTGCATTAGAACTTTAAATCTGAAATCGCCGAATGTATTCAAAACATTGAAACTATTATTTATTCTTAACGTATATTCGTTTTTATATGGTTGCTTTAATACATGTTTTAAAGAGACTGATTTATATATTTAATTTTATATATTTTAAGGGATGCACCACTAATTGTCGAATGATGTACCACTAATTCTTTGTAGTAATTATTGCTAATAGTATCATGTGGCATTCTAATTATGATGTTTTGTTTAACTTTTTTCTTGATGTAAATGTTTACAATAAAACTTGCTTATTTATAGATGGTGATGGATTTAAAGTCTGTTGGCTTAGTGTCTGATAATCAGCAGATTAAAGGCAAAGAACTAGAAGATTTTGTCAGGAAGATAAGTTTGTTAAACGAGGAGGAACTAAGTCACGCTTTAGAAGTCACACGTTCTGAAATACTCAAAGTTTTGAATCAGGCTGTACCATGCGTAGGTTGCCGTAGAAGGTGAGCAATTTTCAAATGAACAATTAAATATCTTTAATGTTTCAACGTTTTCAGTGTTGAGAGATTATATTATCAATTATTTAAGTATGGACACCCAACACTAGATCCATTAGTCATAAAGAAAGATGGGATCATAACTGTCCGTGAAGATAAGCAGAATTCACCGCAGTTTCTATGTAACCTTTTTCATGGACACAGGTTTGATTGCTACTAACAGTATTTGCTGATAAATGTATTGCTTTTTGTTTAGTACACGATTGAATCATGTGGTGGATAGTCAGCCGAGACGAAACAAGAAGAGCCATCGGTGTCTATTGCATTCATTGGATACTCAGAGGAGCCGTCCAATAACACCTGCTTGGCGGGACGTTTGGGAGTGCATGCGTCTTGATTGCAAAAAGAAAGTCTGTACCATTGAGGAAGCTAGTCTGCACACAACGTTAGAAACGTACCTGCGCAAACATAGATTTTGTAGTGAATGTCGTACAAAAGTGCTTAAAGGCAAGAAACAACTTCTTTTTTTTTAATACTTGTTTGAGGGGTTATACACAATCTTTTGTTAGTACTCTAAACAACGGGGCGTTTGGAGTTTATGGCTTAGGGTACATATTAGTGTTTGAATACATTTAGAAATTTCACAGTTGTTTCGTCAATTGTTGACAGTTTTTAATACCTCATGGCTTAGAATACACAGAAGACACACATAGCTTTTAAGTGTATAAATAATCCAAAATCCATTTCTAGAACATTTTGAAAATTTTATAAGAATTACTACTGCTATTTTATTTTGCTAATTTTTAAAGTTTTTGATAGATACATTTGATACTTAACTTGTTTATTAAATATCTAATATAATATAAAATGAACACATTTTTGTAAAACTTTTATTGAACAATTTATTGAACGAAAATTCAGATATTTTAAAAAATATATGCTGCACATATAGTTTTCTTTGAATGGTTCCATAAATTTCCAAAATTATTCGTTTGTATCGAATCTTTATTTATTCATTTTAATTGTTTTTCCTATTCCTTTGTATTCTTGTGTACCAACATCAAAAGGTGTTGATAATCTTGTTCAAAACATGGTAATCCATTTTCTATCTATATAATATGTAATAATCTAATACATAGTAACACTTGACGTTTGTTCTAGAATAATTGACATTTTTTTTTATTCATTATTGATGGAAATATAATTTAAAATTTTTTGACGTACGCTGGGAACTTATTGTATTACAAATGCCAAATTTTAACATTGGTAACTGTGGCTTCAAATGTAATGAAATCTAAAATTTATAACAATATTCCAAAACAGAATGCAGGAAAGTTAAGAAATCATTTACTTACCATTCGTAATGACTTACATCACAATTTTATACAAAGTGCAACAGCTTAATTTATCAGAATCCCATGAACCAATAATGTAGTAGGGTGGAATAGGGTAGTTGTAGTTACCCTGTTTTTACGGGATAATCCCATAAAAATATATGTCTGTGATCATTCTAGCACTTCTGCTATATATATATATATATATATATATATATGAAGATATTATATATCAAATCTGCGACCACCAGTGACGAGACTGGTGGTAGGCCAAGATTACCTATTCCTAGTCCTCTTGCATTATTTAAAGCTATATTTTGTATATAAGTTTGTTACTATATGAACCGACTGTTTCATTATTTCTTGCACAAATAATTTATTTTCGGGCATGTATTTTATGTGTAAGAACTGATAACAAAATATTGGTGGTGATATTTAACAGTTTCTTTTCTTTGTGTAATGTTTACTATTCTTTAAAGGCTACGTTCTCTATAATTCCTGTTTAGTTTTCAAATTGCCAACAAATGTTTTAATTTATAATTGGTGGTTGATTTTTTTATACTTCCTATGAACAAAAGTCGTTATGTGTCCATTGTGAGAACAGCATTTTCTATCTTCTTACATCACAATTTTTATTTGTATATATGAACAATGCATATTAAAACATATTTTATTTTGGGAATTATTTCGTGTAATGTTTTTGAAGTCACTTGTTTTTGGAATTATTAAGCAAGATTAAGGTAAGCTAGTACAGTCCAAATTTCTGGCATTATCTAAGTACAGGGAGTGTCAAAAGTTTAGGTACATCTAAACTTGATAAATGCCTTTATATCAGGTTATTCTGAAAGTAATTTCTTTTTTTTTGTGAAAATGAAAGGTACTTTTCTTCTAGAGGGTATAAATATTTTATGTAATTATATATTAACCATTTTGATCCAACACCTTTTGCCATGTTTCTGCCAGGAGTAAATCACTCATAAATCTTCTCATCCTTGCTGGCAAAGGATGATAAGATTTATGACTCATCTTTGACGACCTCATTTCAAGTAAAGGTTTTGCCGTCCAAAAAACTTTCTGGAGACCAAAACAAGTAATAATGGGAAGGTGCCAGATCTGGAGAATATAGCAGGTGTGGTAGTACATCCCATCTAAACTGTAAAAGCTTTTGGTGAGTTACCAAACGTATTATCTTGGTGGAACACTATTCCTCTTCTATTGATCAATTCTGGCCTTTTCAGAAAGGCCTTTTCTGCCATTTCTGGCAGAATTGAAATTTTGAAAATTTTGTAAAATTTCAAAAAAATTTTTGAATATTTTTTCGTTTTTGCAAAAATGTTGCAAACCAGTTTTGGCACTGTCATTCTGTCAACACATCTTCATATACGTCACATAATTTTTTTCTCACTTGAACGACATTTTTACTTTTTTTGTAATAAAAAAGCAAAATGTGTTGAAAATGCTGTTTTTCATTCTTCATGTTTCATAAGATACAAAAAGAAAACAATTGCACAGATCCGAACAAAATATTTTCACACATAATCTTCGCAATGTCAGCTGTCAGAATATATAATGCATATGTTTAGTATGAAGTTGGCTGGTTAAAATACAATTAACGCCTCTGCAGCGAAAAAAACCGAAATTACTTTCCGAACAACCCAATAGTTGTGTTTTCGAAATATTCAAACACAAAACTAAAATCAACAAAATTGAGGATTCATTTCTGTAACTATTAAGAGATCACATCGTTCAGAGAGATATTGCAGTTTTGATAGAGAAGTGTTAAGTTTGTATTGAACATACATGTCCTAATATTTTTCTATGTGTTATCAATTGTAGTATTGCTTATGTAATGTAGCAATATTTTCAAACATGAGCTCATTTAAAGAATTGTTCCAAAACTCATTACAGTTCATTAACACATTTACTGATAGATGGTAACTAGTTAGTTAATTAGCAGTTGTAGCTACCTACTATTATTCTTTTGCTTCTTCTGTGACTTATTTAATTGATTTTTGATTAATATTTGTTTCTCTGTTATGTTTCTATGGTCTATTTGTTGTGTCTTGGTTAATGAGATCACTCTGAAGCTAAAATTAGTCATAATGTACGTATACTGCTGTATCAGATACA
The DNA here is from genome assembly GCA_033557675.1 of Coptodactyla brooksi. NCBI lineage: Eukaryota > Metazoa > Arthropoda > Insecta > Coleoptera > Scarabaeidae > Coptodactyla > Coptodactyla brooksi. The sequence goes on along the minus strand of JAWQRM010000072.1, from coordinate 20,823 downwards.
TATACAGCAACAAACGATAAATGGTGAACTGATTGGTGCAACAACTAAATGATAACTTATAACAACTACTTTTTATTATTTCTATTATTATTATTATTATTATCTTATATTATTTCGTTTTAATATTTCTATTAAACTTATAAATAGAGTTAATTCATTAAGGCATAGTAATTCTGTGTAACTATTTTACAAAATTTATATTTCTCTTATAGCATACAGCTTACTAATAGAGGACACCAAGTGTAGCGACAAAGGCTATGTCAAAACATTGTACAATGGCATAACGCACTGCAAGTCCAAACACATCCATCTCAATCCTGAAACCGAAGTCATTCCGAAGCTCATTAGCCGAGCTGAACCTGAACTGCTAGGAAGTCGTCGTGAGCGTCATGCCAAAACTCTCGAAATAGCTCAGGAGGAAGTACTGACATGCATTGGCATCTGTATGTATGAGAGACTGCATCGTATCTATATTCGTATGAGAGAGGAAGAGTGTACGTGCCAAGTGTTTGCTGCTGTTGCAATAGACGCTTTGTGGAGGAGTTTTGAGACTGCCGTTGAACATAAACAAGGTAGGAAGAGTTCAAAAGTAAATAATTGTCAAATATATAAAAGAAAAAGTGTAACAATCATTGTAAATGCCACTGTTTCGCAAACTCAAAATATACTGTGCAAATGTATTCTATTATCAAAAAATAGCGATAAAAAGCTGATTGTTTCACCACTCCTAATGATGCTAACTTGTTTAGGGAAACATGCGTCAAACAAGTATTTTCCAGTTTTACTACAGTGGTGACAATTGTTTAACCTTAACTGGATGGTATAATGATATAATTATTGTATTGGAATCTGTAGTGAAAATACAATAGAAAACAGTATTATGCAACAGAGAAACAAGAGGGCTGTTTTTTGAACGAAGAGAGAACAAGAATTATGACAGGAACTCACTAGCTTAGTAGTAAAGCACCTGTCATGAAACCGGAAGGTCACAGGTTCAAATACTGCTTGAACATCAATTCATTTTTTTCATATTTCATATTTTTTTATTCATATTTTTTTTTTACTTTAGCGCATTGAGAAAAGTGCTAATTTCTGAAACTATCCATGAAATGTAGGTTCATCCGCCAATAAAAAGTTTATCAAAATCAAAGATTGTAGTTCATCCGTCGATTAGTTTTTGAGATATTAGGACCACGCCTGTCTCCATTTTAAGCTGCTAAGACTGGCTAGCATTTTTCCATGATTTCTGAGCCTTTGTGTTTGGTGTCAACATCTATATGCTGAGGTTGAAGCTGTTGTTGTTTTGTGGAATTGTTTCCAGTGCATCATTCCAACAAATATCTGTAGGTAAATTCTCGTACACTAGCCAAATAGCATTTTGTACCTTTATCACCTATAAATGGAGTGTGTTCGAATGTATTGAGCTTGCCATGTACTCTGCCTACCACCAATTGTTTCTACCAACTGTTCTTCCCCTGCAAACAATTCATATGTTGTGGATTGTGAACTGTGGATTGCTTGTGGCAATATGTGGCTCATTCAGCAGTTTTCATTTTTATAGTACAATTAGGATACTTTCAAATGGCAAATCGGTGCTAGCTTGTCAACATTTTAAACAATTTCTCGCTCCAAAAAAAAGTTCGATTTTCAGATTTTGAAATATCTTGACGAATTAAGCACTTCTTAGCCTAATGTCTATTTCCACTGATTGGTCTGTTCGTCTGTCTATCCGTCTGTACGTATGTGAACACTAGGTTTTATTACACAATTGTTAATTAAAACTATATTTTTAATATAAGATATGCAGCTACTATATGAACTGATTACTATAACTGAATTTGTTTATTCGTGTACCAATGAATTTGTGTTCCCAGACAGACTGACTTTTAACAGTGCCATCACACTACTAGACAGTTTTGTGTAGTTTGGTATTTTCATCACTGACAATTGTTGTACTTGACATTCTGTAAGTTCATAGAACAGGAAAACATCTCTCTTATACCATTAGGTTGGAACTTCCAGAATTATTTGCAACATAGACAGCTGGGTGTATTTTGTTTCACTTTTCATATTCCACCATATCTTTTTTGTTTATCCGATTCACACAATAATGGCAATGTGGCGACTACTAAATGCATAACTACTGTATTTGCTTATTAGTGTAGCAACTCCAAACAATGATGAGAAACTCTTCATCTTCCAACATTCATCGTCTGATGTGGTCAAATATAAGGATTCCTCATCTGCCTCGGGGTTCTTTGTGATTTTTACTTCACAAACATTTTTTAGCACATCGCGTATAGATTTCGCAGGGCAGTGTATGTTCATGATTATGCAGTATTACCACATTTGAGAAATAACCATTGTGAAATAAATTGTAACCTTAAATATTAAAGTTAAAATTTTTGCTTTTTGTTAAATAACTTTCTTAAAACGACAGATACCGGCCTGAAATTTTATACGCAAATGTGGAGGCATAATATATAATTGTTATAAAAATTTCACCCGGGTTGGTGCAGTACTAACCAAGTTATGAACAAAAGACTACGTGGACGTAAATCATCTTTACATACTGTAGCACGTATCACAAACACAATGAGCGCATATTATACACAAACAACATTGATTACATATAATTTGCTTACAAGTGGGCTTGAAGCTAAATTAATACTTATTGAACTGTAATATTTGTGTTTACTTTTATATTTTGTTATGATTTTATGGTGTTGGGTTGGATTGGGTAAAAAAATGCACGGAATTTTCATTTTTCTCCAAAAATCTTTATTTATTCATCAATATTAATTTTGTACCCTTCAAAATAGTCCACCTAAGATATAGACTTGTGCTAGTGTTCTTTCCAATCTACGAAGCCCTCTGGAACACAGGTATGGCTTTTAGTTCTTTCAGCGATTCGGTCTTTATCTCCTCAATGTTGGCAAGACGTTGTCCTTGCATGGTTTTTGTCATCTTAGTGAGTTTTGTCATCTTAGCGCCATGCCCAGCAAATACAGAGGCTGATGCACCATAATGGTGTTGCTTTTGGCCAAAGATTCATGAACCAGCAATTAATTGTGAGCAGGTGCATTATCCTGGTGTAATTGCCAGAGTTGTTTCACCACAAATCCGGGAACATTTTTTCAGATTGCTTCACGCAAATAGATTAGAATTTCCAGAATTTCCACCTGGTGGTAAGAGCACATAATACGAGAGCAAAACCTTAACATTCGATCGAACTTGATGAACTTTTATCGTCTTGGCCTTTCAGGAAGCTTCCATTGGGATGAGCATTTTTTGTCACCAGTTACGACCCATTTGAGCAGAATTGTCAATTTTGGAACCTTTAGCTTAGTAACAAAGTTAAAATGCCACCACTACACCAAAACTAGAAAGTTTATTTGCTTGACACATGTTTTACCAACCATATCGGCATCATCAGAAGAGACGAAGACAAAAACTGCTCTACTGCTCTATCACATTTCTAAGGGGTGTATTTCAATCTACAGTAGTAAATAAAACTACGCATTTTGGTTAACGGCTCTGTATGTAGTAATTGTACACAAACAATATTACATTTAGCTTAGAGTATAAAAATTGTACCACATTGTTGTACAATGTGGTACATTATATACCAAATTGATATTCTTACAAACCACTAGAAGGCATTAGAAGAAACGGAGAGTCTACGGTCTCCTAGCTACTAAAACTAACAAACACCTTAACCTATGAAAAAAACATCTGTTTTTCTGACTAAAAAACAGCGGATTTAACCTTATACACCTGGTATATTAATAATGTCAAGTTTTTATATTGATTACAATACATTATAAGTTACAATATAATAATTATATCATTATACCTTCTAGTGACTACAACTAACAAACACCTCAACCCCAATACTAATGTTTTAAAACACAACATATGTTTCAGTTTATCGAATAAAATGTCTTCAGGAGATAGAATGAAATCATTCTATATAAATAAACAGTTGAACTTAAAAACTAACAGTACATTCTAAATGAGAAAAAAACATAATACCAATAATACTTAATTATGTGATTGAAACTGTTATGACACTTTGAATTGCACAAGAGTCCCTTGTTTTTACAACTGCATTTAGTCGTGGAACATTTCTTTTTGCAATGACAGTGTGTTATAGCCTTGCCCTCCGCTTCTCGAATTAGCTGCGGCTGCTTCTCTGTGACATTTCTTGAGAAGGAATCTGATCTATAGAAAGTAACTTTTCTTTACAAATTACGAACTGATTGTGGGTATAAAGTTGATTGAGGGTACCATTTTTGTTTACTAATTTATAAAAGTCGGAGTCTTCTTTTTAGACAACAACCAGCAACATATTTCGGGCATCTGTACAACCATGGTCGACATCAGGGACTTGTATTCGTACGTTATCACCAATTTAGGCGGGAGGAAATTCTCTTTTTGAGGTTTGCAACATTTTGGTTGCTTGCAATAGAATTTTCTCTTTCACGGTCGCTCTTCTTATAGAAATAAATTTGTGTCGTTCAGTCAGGGCTTGATATGAAAACATGGTGGGTTGTAGCTCCTCTTCAATATTTTCCCTCGGAATATGGTTTTCGGTACGGCCACTGGTAAAATTTTCTTCAAAAGTATTAATAATATCTTCGCTATATATATATCAATAGCTGTTCTTCAGTTTCAATATTTGTAGCTTGTTCGCCAGGCAAAGATGACGATGCTATGCCTCTTTTTGGTTTAAGGCCAAACATAACTTCATAAGGGCTTTGTCGTATTCTTTCATGGTATGTAGTGTTCTTGGCAAACTGAACAAACCGCAAACCACCTGATTATTTATTTGTATCAGTATCATTCATCCATAGAATTAACATATTCTGTATATCCTGATTGGCCCTTGCAACTGTGCCTTTTGTTTGACTATGACGAGGCTTTCCGTGAACTATCTTAATATCTTTCCACATAGCCCATAGTTAGGATATGACTTGATTACAGAATTCCCTACCATTATCTCATTGCTATTTAGCTGGTATTTTTAACACAAAATGTTAAAAATATTTGAAGGTGATATGCTACTTCTTCAGCTGTCTTAGTTTTCAGAGGTCGTAGCTGAACAAACTTTGTTCAATGATCTCGATACCCTATTATGAACTTATATTCGCCATCCCTGTGTGACTGCAGGTCTAAAGATCGACTTAACATCTAGAGTTTAACTCTGAACTGACCATTGCTTTCACACAACAATACCTTTTTTATGTTTCATTTGACATTGTTTACGCAAATTTAAATACAACATTACAAATTCATATGTAACATTTTTGTATTTAACTTGCATTTCTGTTATTTACTTGCAATTCTGTAATACTGTATATTTGTTTCTCCTGGTTTTCGTGGTACAATTCATTTATCTTCATCATTAATTTTTGAACTGGCAAAACGTTTTAATCGTCTAATCCAAAGGTGTACTGCACTTAGTTTTAGCAGAAATCACTTCAAAGTTCTTTTCTTGAGAAGAATACAAACAATTGTCTTCTCATTTATTCTCAATTAATGCACGTAAGTTTTCAAAAAAAGAAAAGATCACAGTTCACTGCAGTATCCATCCAATATAAATTCAAATTGGATGTATGAAAAATGTATATTGTATGAAATTCCTGACGATGTGCAATGATTAATGTTCATAAATTACAAACTCATAACATGGAAGTACTGGTGTGTCTGAGGTCAGAGGTTCCTAAACGTTTTCAATTAGCGGTGCACTTACAGTTTTAGTATTTTGTCACGGCGCCCTACTCAAAGTATGTATACAGTCGTGTTCAACAAAGCGTTATACAACATATTATTAAAGAAAAATAGGAAAAAAAAATCAATGTGACAGGTGAGCTTGGTGATCTCCACACATTTTTTCAAAGTGAAGGATAAGGCTTAACACTGCCCCTCTCATTTCTTGCTCCACGTTGATCTTTGAGCGATATTTGAACCAGACCCACCAAATCAGAACAAGCGAATTTTGTTTTAAGGCTGTTGTCGCAAGTGAGTTAAATGAGACTCTCTTCTTCTTGTGAAGTGAATTCTGGTGGAGCTTGAGCATGGAAAGGGTCTTGGATCTACGAAAATTTCTCGACATTTTCTTCCGCAAAGTATTTTGCAAACCATTCAATGAGCTTTGAAAGGTGTTCCGTGAAAAGGGACATCAAGTCTTGAGAAACAACGAACTCATTAGAGGACGCATATTAGTGCAATTCTGGGAAACAATCTTTTTTTCATTTTATATTCGTTTCATGGTGTGCATGTTATTGTGTATATATCGCACAAATATGCCAGTTTTTGCAAAAAGTTTGATTCGACAAAATATCTGTTGTTTGCATGACCCTCCTCTTGTAGAAAAGCGTGAATTTCTTGATGCAACTTGGACGCACGTGATAAGACATTTCCGCGTGAAAGTCATCATGAACTGCAGTAATATAGCAAGGGCTGTATGTTCAGCTCCCATGTCCATGCAAAGTTTCTGAATAGTCTATGATACATTCCAATACCAAATTCAATTCACAGTTCATCGATTTCGATACAAGTGCTTCTCTATGGATGATGCAATGGAACCACATAGCATGTGGTGCTTTACTGCGAATAAGCGCTTGTAATCTTCTATAGCGACCAGACATTGATGGAACGCCATCAGTACAGACACCTTACAGATACACTTTTCCCAATCTAAATTATTTTCTGTTATAAACTTGTCAAGAATTTCAAACCAGATTTCTTGAGCCTTTGCGCCTTCACTGATGCTTTTACAGAAAAGAAAGTCTTCAATAATAATATTATCCTTGCCTTTTATCACAATTTGTTGCCTTTCATTTTCTTTATTAATTGATCATTGAGATCCTCAGCTATATGATAGATTCTTCGATTAATAGTGTTGTTAGATAAAGGTACCTTTGAAATCAGTTTTCTCGCCGATGGTCCTACCATACCATAACCATGATGAGAGCATAAGTTCTTCTACGATGATGTGAGGTTTTTTGCACTTCGCCACCCTGCATGCCACCTTGAAAGATGCTAGCAGTGCGTTGCTAGGTATTAAAGCTTGTTGAGTGAACACGTTTTTTTTGTTTTTGTAAATTTTGCAACTTCCTATTAAAAAATTGCGCGATTTTTCAACCATGGTAGGGTGAATGGTCTCGAGAGGTCTTTTTGACTTACTTGGGAGCATACTCTCAGGCGCTAGAATTTTCAAACAGCACACACTGCGGTTATTCTTCATTATTTACTTGAATTGAAGTAAAGCCAAAGTCCCAATAGCTATCATTGCATTTGCGATATTTCCACCTTTTTGCTTCCCCGCCACTTGTCGATGCTTGATCACTCTGACTTGAACTATCGAACTTGAACTTGAACTTTTGTGACTAACTTTTTATGAAAACACAAAGCGGCACAATTAAAACAAAGTAAACGACCTGTCCGCATGCATAAGTTAAAAAGATATTGTAATATTTATCTGTTCTGGCTCCGTAAATCACAACACTCTGTATCACTGCTGACACTTTAATACTACTTCTATTTATCTTGACAACTTGGCAGTGTGGCCTACGGCGGCTTATACAGGGTGTTTCTAAACTATATGTCAGAAATGTAAGGGCAGGTAGAGGGGATCTAAATAAGCAGATTTCCTGTAGGAAAGGGGGTGCGGAAATGCAGCGTTGAGGCAGTAGAGGGCGCTGTTGAGTTTGGCGGATGAGAGCGTTTTGCTGCCTTGAATCGTAATTTCCCGCACGGATTTCGAGCAACATGCATCGTTACACCATGGGACCGCAGTCCCATACATGAAATGCATGTCGGCAAGTTCCACATTGGTGTAACGACATATAGTTTAGAAACACCCTGTATACTACTAATGAGTGCTTGCAAAAATTCCCGTCAACAGTAACGACCAATTTATGCAAGTGCACGTGATTTGAATTGTTTATTTTATACCTGCGAATATAAGTAAATATAGATTCCGTAAATTTGTAAAAGAGAAAACAGGAGCGCCTCGCCGCGTCCCTGCTTACCCTTCATGGCACCCCAGGGCACTGCGGCGCACACTTTGGGAACCCCTGTAGTAGTACATTAATCACCTGAATTAATGGAGAGCGCTTAAGAAATTTTATAGTATTTAATATACTTTTATGATTTTATGCGAGATAAATAAATATTGTTTCTACCCTGAAATTTGTTTCGTGATACAAGTTTATTTAAAATTGGTTTTGTATAACAACTTTATTAATTGTGATTTTTATTTGTTTTAAGGGATTTCCCAATTGGAATTACTTTATGCAGAACTAACCAGAAAGGAACAACAAAAACAGCTGCGAAAAGAGCAAAAGAAATTGAAGAGGAAACGGAAAAAAGAGAAGTTGATAGAGCAGCATTACAAAAATTGCAATGGTTGTGATGTCGATGAAGAATTAGAAGAGAAAGTAGAACAACCAAAACATTGCACATGTTCACTGGAAAGAAAAGATGACAAGAGTAATGAATTTCTAACATGCGGAATTTGCGAAGACTTAGCTTATCCCTTATCAAAAATAAAGTCAAACCCAAAACTTAACGATGATAACCAAAAGGAAATGATGAAAGAGAAGGGAAATTGTACTGGACAATGGCTCCATGAGTGCAAATGTAATCATACTGGTATGAAAAACGGGAAGTGTGACGACTACATACCACGGAAATTCAATAAAGAAAGTAGTTCTTCGAGTGATCACTCGCATGACTGCGGGTATTCTTCAGAGAATAACAATGGTTGTTGTGAATTTAATTCCTTCAGTTCGAGTTTACCAAGTTCACCTGAAGGTTCGGAGGTTGCATGTCCGGATGGTTGCTGTGAGTCTGAGAATGATTACATACCATACAATAGGTTTACTTATGGCAACGGGCATCAACTAAGTCTACAGGAAATGTTAGATGTAAGTATAAGAGTTTTGCACTGTAAGCCACTTTTTTTTTCTTTTCCATTGTAGGATCATTTTTATAGCGATGATGATAGTGATTGTTACATTACACCTGAAGAAGTGCAAGAGTTCAAAATAAACAATAGTAAAGTGTTTGAAATGCGTCAGCAGTTGCGGGAAACGTTACAGAAGCGGTTCGCCCAGTTGTGCGTTAACGGTCCATTGCAGGTGCCACGGCTGTTGACCCCGACGAAATTTGTTGCAAATTAAATTGTTTATGCTATAGTAAAGAGATGGTTTCACTGCGAGGAACGTCGATAAAACAGTTGATATTTTTTTATGTGTTTTTAGCAGTTTTTCGAGTCTCACCGAGTGTATCCTGAATATTTCTTTTACAGTGTTTCTTTAATTATTTAATCATTTATTCCTCGAGTCTCTGTTTTGTTTTATCTATGTTCTTTTGCACCTTTGATTTAGTTATTTCCAGAGAGAATTTTCATTCTTTATTTTCTTTTTACTTTTCTGGAAGTGTTTCTCATACGTGTGAGTCACATTCGATGTCGAATCAAAATCGCTTAGGAATTATAATAAATGTACTGTTAAAGGGATGTACATTGTTTTATACATGATTTGTTCAAATAATAAAAATTTTCTATCTTTTTGGATACCAGATGGGAACTTCAATTGTTGCATTCCAAGAAGGGTTTATTGTTATAGTTTTGTTTTGTATGGTTGTGCTGTTTGTACATGCAGCATAGTTTACTGTACGTAAATCCTCAATAAATACTTAAATAAAATACCATTTTATTTTATTTCTTAAGCCCACATCAAGTTGCCATTAATATACAATATACAGGTTAGTGCATTTCAAGCATTGCAAGGTCAGAAAAGATCTAAGAATCATAAAACTGAATATATGGTAGAATTTTAAAAACGTCTTGAATATAGAATCGGGAAGAGAGCAGAGTGTTTCATGAAATGTCAAAAAGTCATGTAAAGAGAAGAGTGGTATGGAAAACAAAGATTCTGTGGAGGTGTATGCACTGGAACTCATTTTTATGCAGAGGTAATGTTACAACAAAAGCAAGAAAATGGCAAATTGTCAATCATAATAAATATAAGAAGTCACAGGACAGAAATTAAGCCAAAATATGAGTTTTTCAATGTTGTTGAAGTTCTAAAGCGAATGCTGCTAGGTCATTTGTCTTTTGATTAGTAAATAGTGTAACATTTTGCAACTACGTCGTACATAATTAGCAAGAGATCATCAGGTTTCAAACCTTGTATGTCTATACTAAAAAATTTATAAATCAATAGCGGATTCATTATAAGTACTTGCAGTGTACAGGCGAGTTTCGTGAGGTGCCCTGAAATATTAAAGTGTACTCCATCAGTTCCAAAGATAAAAAAAGTTGTTACAAATATGATTTCTACAAAGCTGCCTTTACAAGACACGACAAATTTTCAACACAACCAAGGTATAAAAGTATGTTTTCAACACAAAACTGTTCGTAACAACACAACCAAAGGTTGATAGGATTGCAAATAGGGAATCTAACCGGCCATCCTACTTAGCCTTCTTTTCCAATCCAGCGGTCTCATGATAATTATGCACAAATTCTTGAATTTCCAAAGAGAAATGGATTTGAACTCCATCTTGTACAAATCAAGACTGATACCGAATTTGTACCGGAACTTTGTCTAGATGTTAAAATAATTGTAAAAAATCTGTTTGTTCATTTAGTTAGTGGCAAAACAAAATTTAGTTAGTGAATGCAATTAAATAATTCCTAATGTTATCAGCTTCAATAGTACAGAAAAATTGTAGACGACAGGGTTGATAAATCACGTGGATTTTCTTGCATTATAAAAATTGTAACTCTGTACCAATTTTTATGGTAGTGGTGCAAGGATCTACTTGAATCATGCCTAGAATTTGTTGCTGTAAATTACGAGTTCTATTTAACTCTTAAATCTGCAAGGATGGTATAAAAGGATCCTGTCTCTTGTGGTCAAGGGTTCATGGGCAAAAATGCTTTCTGGTCAAGAGGATCTCTTTTGGGAAATGTTTCCTCCAAACATATTTAATTTTACTGATATTTTCATTAATCATTGGTATAGGGTTGGACCAGATGATTCGTAGTGAATTGAATATCATATCAAATTGAGAAAAAGTTCTGATTTAAAACTTTATTAAAAATCAAAAGTACAGTATACTGACAAAACTCTATATTGGTAAAATAATTATATAATTAACAAACTATATATAAATATATTATGTTAACTAATATATTGAGCAATGCATAAACTAGCATTAGTCCCGCCAAATCCAAAAGCATTTTTCAACGCTATTCTCCTATCTGTTCCATTCCATTGGACGTTATTATCTCTTATAAGATTAAGGATGGTATCTTCTGCATTTTCCAAGTTTATGGTTGGGGGAAGTATTCCTTCTTGTACAGCCTTGATGGTGAACACAGCTTCTAAATTTCCAGCTGCACCCAAGAGATGTCCATGGGCCCCTTTTGTCGAAGACACATTAATTTTATCGCTAGAACCCTCAAACAAAGTCTCTATTGCTTTGGCCTCTATTCCATCTCCTAGTGGAGTCGATGTTGCATGGGCATTGATATAACCAACAGCAGATTTTTCTATCCTGGCATCTCTAATAGCCCGTTCCATAGCAAAAATTGCACCAGTGCCATCAGATCTTGGAGCTGTTAAATGTGAAGCATCTCCAGATAAACCGTACCCTAAGATTTCCGCATAAATTGGAGCATTTCTTTTTAAAGCACGCTGCAATTCTTCCAAAATTAAAATTGCACTGCCTTCACCCATTACAAATCCCTCTCGTTTTTTGTCAAAAGGTCTAGACGCTTTTTCTGGACGATCATTATAAGAAGTGCTTAGAGCTCGTAGTCTACAAAAAGCAGTAATCGAAAGAGGCGATATGCATGCTTCTGTACCTCCGCATACCATAACATCAGCATCACCATTACGTATAAATCTAAAAGAATCTCCTATGGCGTGAGCCCCTGTCGCACAGGCTGTAGAAACTGAATGGTTGGGTCCCCGAAAACCGTATTTTATGCTTATTTGTCCTGCAGCCATATTAGCTAAAATCCTTGGTACAAAAAATGGGCTTACTTGCTTATAACTTTTGTTAAATGCTGTATATGTATCACAAATATCCGTCAAATCTACCATACCCATTCCGACTGCTACCCCAATGTTTCGTTTCTCATCTTCCGGTATGTCCAATAGTTGAGCATCTGTTATTGCCTCTTTTACTGCATATAATGCATATGCTGTAGCAGGACTAACGGACCGTAATTCAGATTTGGTAAAATGTTTGGTTAGATCAATTCTCGACCCATTTTCTTTGATTAGGCCAGCTATTTTGCATGGTAGGTGGCTGTATTCCGCTTCCTCCAGTTTGGAAATACCGCACTTGCCGTTAACTATATTTTTCCAAGCTTCATTGACGCTATTTCCTACTGGAGATAGGACTCCTAATCCAGTAACGACGACTCTACGCTGCATTTTAACTAATTAAGTTTATTCATGTACATACTAGGGTAAATTAGGGTATGTTCAAAAAACTTAAAAAAGTTTCATAATAGTTTAAATCTTAAAACGTAACCTCAACTATCCAAAATAAAAGCAAATGTATAGATGAATATTAACGGCATCTATGGTTTCTGTAAGTACTCTTATTTTGCAAACTAAGTAGACTATCTACATTTCGCGATGGAATAATTCGAATTAAAATTTCTTTAATTATTTTATTATCCCATCATTGGATTATTCGGAATCATATGATTATTGCGTTTCAGTATTTGGATTATCTAACTTGCCTAGCTCAGCTGTGTATCGAAATCGGAGGAACAAACTTAGAGAATTTTTTGTAGGTAAATAAACCTTTTAAACATTCAGTACACCGAAACCTTTTTGGATGAAATCTTGAACGCGTACTTTTTCGAGTCGAACGTTCTTTTGTACATCAATTTTTACTGCTTATTATGGGCCGTTTCCAATTAGAATATTAGGAGGTTTTGCCGTTTTCTCTTCTTAGCTCTTGAAGGCCATCGATTTTACGTCGTTTCATATGTGATGTACCTCTCTACCTGCTCTTATCACAGATATAACTCGAAAGCTTCAGATGCTGATTGCTTCGAGATGCCTGCAGGTACGAATCTGAAAGTGGCAGGACTTTCGTACCCTTGAAATTCCAGGCGCCGTAGCTCTACGCGATGACGCTGGATCGATTCGGAAACTATCTCAGGTTGAAGAGGACAAAATTCTGGACAGAAAAGTTCTACATACAACTATCCAGAACGACTGTTAAGGGTCGAACCGGGCCTCGGTAAAAGTGTCCGGATACTTTTAGACGGCACTGCATATATAAAAAGTAGGACTAAAAATGCGTATGTTTGTGTTCGCAAAACTCGAAAAGTAGTCGATCGATTGGCTTGAAATTTTGGGAGAATCTGGTGGGCGGCACGAACGAGGTTTTTGTATACTACGATCTTCATCTGGGGCGGCTCAAGATTATCGCGGGAGCCGTCTTCTGGTGCTGTGATGTTGGTTGCCTGTACCACAGGGACTGTTGTGCTCGGATCGGTCGAATTGACCCAAAATAGTGTTCAGTTTATTCTAAAAACTACCCAACTTCAGATCTTTAAATGGAACATCCAGTATATTACTACATTTTTTAATTCCTTATAAGATTTAAGAGCCACTTTAATTATTATATATCAGCTATAAATCGCACCGTTTGGGCGTTATTTCATATTTTTGAAAAAAAAATGACAGCTGTACCACCAACATTTTTCTTTGAACTATTATTCTTCTCTTGAGAAAAAATATTTCACACAATTTCCAACTATTTTCGAATGTAGAAGGTGTTCGCTTTATTCTAAAAATTACCCAACCGGATTTTGAAATAATACGCCCTGAATATCATAGCAAGTTTTTATGTTTTTATATGTGGTATTTAAAATTAAATCATTGGGTTGTTCTATTTAAAAACATCAAGTTAATAATAATATAATTAAGTTAATAAAAATAACCAGCAAAGTAATAGAAGTAAAGTACCGCAAATGCAAATAGAATTATACAGAATGTAAAGATGATTTACGTCCACTTAGTTTTTTGTTCATAATTTGGTTAGTACTGCACCGACCCGGGTGAAATTTTTATGGAGATTATATACAGGGTTACTACAAAAGAATCATTCAATTTCAAAACCCGATTTATTCAAAAGTATTATAGTTACAAATACGATTGATATATGAAAATAGCTACAAAATGTCCAAGCGCCATAGCTACAAAACGAGCCCTCTTGGTCATACGACACACGTCCAGGCGGTAGTGCAATTCCATCCACACATTTTGTAGCGTGATCGCGTCAATGTTCATCAATGCATCACTGATCCGTTTCTTCAGCACTTCCATCGTTTTTGGTAGTGGGGGTACGTAAACAATGTCCTTAATGCGTCCCCAAAGGAAGAAATTACACGGCGTTAAATCTGGCGACCGGGAAGGCCAGGGTAAGAAAGCGAGGTCATCATCACCAACACGGCCAATCCAGCGATGCTGGAGTTCATGGTTCAGCACGAGCATCGAGGCTCCAATGAAGGGGTGCCCCGTCTTGTTGGTAGACAAAATCCGTGGAATCTTCGGCTAGCTGCGGAAACAACCATAACTGCAACATGTCTAGGTAAATTACTAATTATTACTACAATTATAGTTATTACTAATTATATCTCCGATGGAGAAGGACTTTTTAAACTATTCAATTGCTTAATGTTATTACTCTTTATATTATTAAATCTTTTTTGTATGCTCTACGCAAATGTTTCTCAAAGTCTATAAGATTTGAATTGGTTCTTTTCATTATACTACCAAGTTCTCCCTTCAGGTACTGTTTGTCAGCAGGAATTGTTTCTTTTTCTTTTTGAATCTTGTGTTTCAAAGTTAGGTTGACTTCTATTGTAAGTAACTTGAATTAAATTTTATAATTATTTTGTATTAAACAGTTGTTTCATGTACATTTATAGCTTGAACCCTGAAGAAGAATAAATATTGTTCGAAAGCTTGGTGAAAAGAAAAAGGTTTTTATTTCTTTCCTTAAGGCTGGTTCCCGATACCTTAATACTATAAGTGCCTACAATACTGTACAACCGATACAACTCCTAACTTATTCCTAGTCTGCTTAGAAATGTGAATCTCGACTATACACCTAACAAAATGCAGTTTAGTACTTTCCATGGAAATTCAATGGAAATAGAAAATTCAACAAAAGGAAATTTTGAAAAACCCTCTTGACACCACCAGAAATAACTTTTTTAAAGAAAGAACTCATAAAGGCAAATGTTTCTTTTTATTGAGAATCTTTATAATGCATTGAATTTCAATTACTTTTTGTTAAAAATGAATGTCCTGATGATTTTTATGTGGTCCGCCATTGGAAGATTATCTCCAGTCTGCTTAGAAATCTGAATCTTGCAAATCTTGAAAAATTGCAGTTCAGGATTTTCCCTGAAAATTAAAATTGAAGTGTAAAGAACAAAAATCCTAGGGAAACTATGTTGATATGACCAGAAATAATGTTCTTAAAGAAAAAACATTTAAAGATGAACATTTTTTTTATTAAAAAATCATTAAATTTCGACGATTTATCTTTGGAAATTAATGATTTCATGATTTTTGTAAACTCCACAAGAAGGAAGCTTATTCCTCGTCTTGTTATAATTGTAAATCTAGAATATGCACCCAACAGAATTGCAGTTCATTACCTTGCATGAAAATTAAAATTGAAGTGTAAAAAACAAAAATCCTAGGAAAACTATATTGATGTGACCAGAAATAATGTTCTTAAAGACAGAACACAAAGATATGTTTTTTGTTAAAAAACCTTTAAATTTCGACGATTTATCTTTGGAAATTAATGACCTCATGATTTTTGTAAACTCTACAAGAAAGAAGTCTATTGCTGGTCTACTTATAATTGTAAATCTGGAATATGCACCCAATGGAATTGCAGTTCATTACTTTCCACGAAAATTAAAATTGAAGTGTAAAGAACAAAAATCCTAGGGAAACTATGTTGATATGACCAGAAATGATGTTCTTAAAGAAAGAACACTTAAAGATGAAGATTTTTTTATTAAAGAAGACATTAAATTGCGACGATTTATCCTTGGGAATTAATGACCTCATGATTTTTGTAAACTCTACAAGAAAGAAGCTTACTCCTGGTCCCCTTATAATTGTAAATCTAGAATGTGCACCCAATGGAATTGCAGTTCATTATTTTCCATGAAAATTAAAATTGAAGTGTAAAAAACAAAAATCCTAGGGAAACTATGTTGATATAACCAGAAATAATGTTCTTAAAGAAAGAACACTTAAAGATGAAAATTATAATTTAGTCATTTCCCATGTGAAGGGAAACAATCGGATAGGACATCATAGAAATATATATATTTATTTATTTTGTGCATTATTATTCTCCTTATCCTTTTCATAGCAGCAAAGGAAACAATCACCTCGTCCGGCACCCAGACAACAAGCACAAGGGTCATCCTCGTGGAGTACCCTAGGCGCTCTGGGAGCAGGGGCCGCAGCCGTGGGTGTTATTGGAGGTCTATTATACGCATTCTCGAAGGGTAACAACGACAGCGATGAGGATTAAAAACTCACTTGAGATTTATTTTAAATTTACATAATGGAAAATAAAATGAATATTTAAAAATTATAGGAAAGGCAAAAAAACTTTTGTAAACGGGGTTAACATTCTACATCTTATTGTATAAAATATCAGTTTAATTGATTTATTGTATCGTTAGTGCTGAATAAAAATCTTAACCACTAATAGCAAACGCATTTTCCAATCCGACAAGATCCCCTCCCGTACTTCCGTCGCGTGCTACAGTAATGATCACAGAACACGTGGTTTATTAAGAACCCGGCGAACACCATGTGTATGGGGTCGCAGAGTGTGATCGACTCAGATGTCGTCGTCTCGTCGCCATTCCGCCTCATCCGCATGAGCTCAGCATTTCTAACTGAAAGTTAAATTTATCGGTTATCTGTGGGTGGTAAGTACCTGTTTACTAGTGCACGATTTAACTTCTTTAAAAGATGGGCTCCCGAGCTAGGGAGCTCCTTAGAATGAATGTACACTCAGAAAATGGAAGCTTAGTACTTTGCATTGAAATCAAAATTTAAGTGTCTGGAAAAAAATGCCCAAAAAATACTAGAAATAACATTCTTAATAAAAGAATCCTTAAAGGCGGAAATTGCTAATTGAAAATCCTTATAATCTACTGAAATTCAATGATTTTCTTTTGGAAATTAATGACTTGATGGATTTAATGAACTCCGCAATTAAGAAGCTTATTCCTAGTCGCCTTAGAATTATAAATTTCGAATCTGTACCACCCAAAAAACAGTAGTTTAGTACCCTTACAAAAATTAAAGTTACGAGAAGAAAACGCCTAGACAAATAATCTTGAGATTATTTGTCAGTTTTTAAAGAATGAATCCTCAAAGGTGAGGATTTTTTTATTGAATGCCCTTATAATCCACTGCATTTTAAGATTTTCTTTCAGAAACTCCCCAGTTAGGAAACGTATTCCCAATCTGCTTAGAATTGTAAATCTCGAATGTGCACTCAAAAATGACACTTTAGTATTTTCCATGGGAATTAAAATTGAAGTATCGAAAAAAATTCTAAAGGAATTATCTTGAGAAAATTGCAAATAATATTTTTAAAGAAAGAGTCCTTAAAGACGAAGATTTTTTATTGAAACTCCATATAATCCACTGAATTTTAATAATTTTCTTTTGGAAATGCATGAGCCGATGGTTTTTGTGAGCTCCTCATTAGGAATAACCTTAGAAAGGTTATTCCTAATCTTAGAATTGTACATCTCGAACGTGCACCATCCAAAAAATCGCATTCTGATACTTTCCATGGAAAATAACATAAAAAATTCTAAAGAAACCATCTTGAGAAGATCAGAAATCACATTCTTAAAGAAAGAATGCTCCAAGACGAAGATTTTTTATTGGAAATCCTTAGAATCTTTAGATTACTAATGATTTTTCTTTAATAATGTATAAGCTCACAGTTTTTGTGAGCTGCTCATTGAGGAAGGTTTGAAAAAAAAAGAAATTTTGAAAAATCTCTAGAGAAACCATCCTCAGGAGACCAGAAATAACTTTTTTGAAGAAAGAATCCCAAAAGAAGAAAGAATGACCGGATAAGATTAAAGTGCATACTGCTAAGGGTACCAGAAATAAATATTTACCACGTCCAAAGTTTCCTTGAGCACATTGAACTGTCAAAAACATCACAACCTGAAGCGCTAGAAATAAGACGAATTTGATCATTTTTATTTGCGCTAGTTTTTCTCGCCCCCATTCAGCAATTTACCAAATGACAACAAACCATAACAATGTTTTATCTACTATGGCACTATTCTGAATGTACTCTGGAATGTACGACAGAAGTATTTATACCGGTCGCGGTTCAGGTGTTTAATTTTGATTAAGAAGACAAAAATTCGTGACTTGCTGCGTAAGTTAATAAATTCCAAAAGATAGGTGAGTATAAAGCGTTTTGCATAAAGAACGCAATAAAAGCTTCGTATTTAACATATTCAAATACATTCACGTTTACCAATTTTAAGCTTAAAAGTTTTATTAATAAGAATTTCCGAAATGCTTGTACATCTTTTGGAATATTTTATGTTTTAATAATATTTAACAGTTTAATATTTGTTAGTTTTCAAAAATAGTTTTGACGATTGCCAAAACTGTCACTTGTCATAGATGATTTTGGGAAATGTCATATCAGTGTGCATAAATAACGTTCAGAATAAATTAGACGTTACGTTAAGTTCACATGGCGATTTTTAGAACGAGCACGAGAACAATCTCTAAATGATATTTGATAATTTTCAAATTTCATTTAAGACACTCGAGTTAATTTATCGATAAGATCTTATCCAAAATAAGATACCGTTTCACACGGCATAGTTTTCTAATCTATTGCTATTAATAAAAAGTGTACGATGTACCAATACTTATTTTCGACACCGTATATATACAGTTTTCGTACGATTCTTCAAAACAGATGAAGTTACTTTTATCGAACATTATTTTTTAAAAAGTTGGCTACGTAAAACAATGTCAAACTTCAAACATAACCTCTGAAATCTACTTTCAATTATCGTTTTGTATTTAGTAATTGTTGTAATTTTTAAAAAGTTCTCTATATGTATTTAAAAAAATATTGTCAAAATCCAAATATTAATGTTAAAAGGTGTAAAATACGAAAAAATGTGTTGTTTTTTAATACACACTTCAGATTTCCAATGTTTTTCCGACAATAAGAAGATAACTTATAATAATTAAATTATTATTGGTTCAAAAATTGGGTGTTGGAAAATTAAGCATAAAACATGATCAAAAGCTTAAACAGAATAGATCTAAACGACTCTTGAGCATTTATTATTCTTTATTAAATAATATTGAAATAAATTATTACACCAATATCAACTCATTTCAAATTTCACAATTCTATTAATATCACCAACCATCATACTACAGATGCCAAAATCCCCAAGTCGGTTTTATGTAAATTCTAACCCACATTCTTATTACGTTAATTGTAAAAACATATGACATGCGATAAAAACGTGTCGTTTTTTAATATATACTAGTTCGACTTCTAATGTTTTTAGGACATTGAAATAGTAGGGTTCCACAACTATTTTTGGCCGCAAAAGAATAATCACAAAATAGTCAAAGTTTGCACATAACCTTTAAAATCTAGACGTCTTATATATACAGTTTTCGTGCGAATCTTCAAAATAAATGAAGTTACTTTTATGGAACATTATATTTTAAAAAGTAGGCTACATAAAATATT
This sequence comes from Coptodactyla brooksi, assembly GCA_033557675.1. NCBI lineage: Eukaryota > Metazoa > Arthropoda > Insecta > Coleoptera > Scarabaeidae > Coptodactyla > Coptodactyla brooksi. The sequence goes on along the minus strand of JAWQRM010000072.1, from coordinate 957 downwards.
GTTAAACATCAAACATAACCTCTGAAATCCACTTGCAATTATCGTTTTGAATTCAGTAATTGCTGTAATTTTTAAAAATTTCTCAATATATATTTAAGTAAATATTTCTTCTGTAAAATTTAATACTATTTAACAAAATGTTAGTCATAATAACTGTCAAATGGCAAATATGTTAACGTCACCAACCATTACATAACCAATGCCAAATTCCCTAGACTTTTATTGTTAAAGATGTAACAGATTTAAAATATAAAAGACGTGAAAATGTATCATATGCGATAAAAAGCGTGTCGTTTTTAGAACATTGTTCGCAATGTTCTAAACACAACAAACATTGTTCGCAATGCACTTATTAACGTATTTCCGGAAAATTTAATATTTAAAAAAATTGTTGCAGTAACTGTTAAACGGAAAATATATCATTACCAACCGTCACACAATAAATGCCAAATTCCCCAAGCAGATTTTACGTTAATTATTACTCAGACTTTTATTATTAAAGAAATAGCAGATGTAAAGTATATAAGATGTGAAAATGTATCACATGCGATAAAGAACGTGTTTTTAGAACCTTGTTCCCAACTTTTGTGGCCCGGAAAGAGCGATTGATTATAAAACATTGTTAAATTTCACATAATCTACAAGTGTCTTGTGCATTTATTATTGTTTCCGGAAATATTATTTAAAAGATTGTGTCACAGAAACTATCAAATGGAAAATATATCAATATTACCAACCATCACACAATAAATGCCAAATTCCCCAAGTGGATTTTACGTTAATTACAACACAAACTTTTATTATTAAAGACGTAACAAATGTAAAATATAAAAGACGTGAAAATGTATCACATGCTATAAACAAAGTGTGATTTTTAGAACATTGTTTAGAATTTTTGTAGCCCGATAAGAGTGATTAATTACAAAGCATTGTCAAGGTTCACATAATCTCCTAAAT
>JAWQRM010000071.1:0-32551 GCA_033557675.1 Coptodactyla brooksi | reverse complement strand
CGGGTATAAGTGGTATGAATTTAGCAAGGTAGAAGAGAAATTTCCCGAGGATAATATTCGAAGAATGGAATTTTGTGAACAAGTGATGAAAAAGGCAAATAAAGATGAAAACTTTATTCCAAATTATTGTTTTCACCGATGAATCTACTTTTCCATCTAGACACTATTTGGTTTCAGCAAGACGGCTGCCCGGCGATTAATACAATTAGGATTAATGAATTTTTGCAAATGTATTCCCTAATCGCATTAAGGGTGGTACAAGGAATATTAAATGGCCAGCGAGATCTCCAGATTTGTCCCCAAATGACTTTTTCTTGTGGGGGTTTCTTAAGCAGATCATTTATGGTCATGAGCGAGCGGAAGATTTGGTGGACCTGGGAGCTAAAATTACCGAAGCAGCCATCCGAATCACACCTAAAATGCTTTTTAATGTTAGAAGCAATTTCTACAATCGCTTGGGGTATTGTTTATCTGCTCAGCGAGACCTATTTGAGCCGCATTTGTAATTTTATTGTTTTGTTTTGCGTTCAGATAGGTTTTTAAGAATTTATGTTATTTTAGAATATTTTTTTAGTTTCCTTTTATAGAATTAGGTTTGTTTTTTACGCAATCAGCGATAAACATACTAACAAAATTGAAAGAAACCAGTTTTATTCCACTCTTGATTTTTTTAAAGGCCTTTTAAATGCTTAGACAGCATGGCGCAGCCTGGAGGACAGACAGCTACCAGCTGGTCGCGAGTACCCTGTTGCCAATTTTATCGCTCTCCTTGTGCCGAGTTTTGTGTGATGCGTACTGTATGTAGGTATATTGGTACCATTTGTATTTGGTCTCGTTCTTCAATCATTTATGTTTATAGATATGTTATATTTAAAAAATCTGATGTATTAAAGTGGAATAGTACTGACCAACAATCTGAAACAACCAATACTTCCAGATTTATTGTGTAAACCATGTCATTCTTTGTGTTCGACAGCTTTACATTATTTTTTTATAAATGATTGATATTTTCTTTCGTTAACTATTTTAGTTTGTTTACGCTGATTAACGATTGTTCTTAGTTTTTTTCGTAGATTTGCAATGTGAGTACTTCTTTAATAATTTGGTTATGAATTCTTTTCTGCTCAATAACATGTTCATTACACGAATATCACCGCCTGCTTGCAAACCGATGGCAAGCAGGTGCAGTGATAACAACACCTCTCATTTGTTCCAAGCATTCCACTGTTGTCAATTATGCACATTCATGTACATAGTATTGTATCTATTACAACAGTTTTTAATTTGCAGTTAAACTCCTTTTAAGGAGCTGTAAAACGTTGTAAACGCGTTAGTTACGTCTAGAGTATATATAATGAATTAATGGATAAAAATTAATAATGACAATTAACAACTTTATACTATAACGTACAAGCACATCTAATTAAAGTTTCCACATTTTTTATACAGTTTTGTTGTATCTAACTGTTTGTGCTCAGATTATGCGATTATCTCAAAATCAGTAAAATTGAACATATGTTATTTGTACAGGATGCTATATTGTTTTATTTTTATCAACGTAAACTGCTTATATATACTACTTACGAATAAAGCAATATCATTCTCAACGATAAGTTCGTTCGAACGACCTTCGTTATGGTGAATATATTACGGACTCGAGAACACAGCAGTTCCATACCACGGCATTGTAAATTGGTAGGAATTCGTTGAATCACCTCGCGATTTTATTTTATAAGTGGGTTAAGGTGGTTGTATAAGTTCAAATGATTGTGCTGTTTAGTTACACCCATGAGAGAAAATGTGGGGCTGTTAAATCCGTTAAGTAAAATGACCCGTTTATGGCATAAGTACATAGTACCATGTGTTCTGATATACCTTATTGTATCACTACGTTTTATTTTTAATAATGTAACTCATACTCTACATCGATAACGCAGACGAACAGCATAAATGACAATCTCAAACAAGGGCTGGTTGGAGTGCTGCATATACTGACCAATTGTTCATTGTAAATAATTGCGTTATATATACCCGGTAACATTGAAAATAGCGCACCAAGAAGGGAGCATTGGATTGAAGTGAAATTTAATACACATAATAATACAGATGAGAGATTCACTTGATTAAACAGATATTAAATATCAATTAAACAAATATAGTGTGTTATTGCAGTTGGGTTGTTCGGAAAGTAATTTTGTTTTTTTTTTTCGCAGCAGAGGTGTAAATTGTATTTTAACCAGCCAACTTCATTCTAAACTGTATGTGCATTATATAAGGGGTGATCAATTGAAAAGCGGACATTTGACGTTTGACGATGATTTTGTTTATTTTGGCTTCGCCAAAGACGCAACTTTACATGAGACAAAGTTGCGTCGTTTGCAAAGAAATTGTGTGTGTGTAACTGACGGCTGAAACATATGGTGAAGAGTATAGAGCGTCCAGAATCGAGCAGCGAGGCGTAGTGCGTTTTTTGGTGGCTGAAGGGGCAACGAAAATTTTTCGCTGAATGAAAAATGTCTGAACGAACGCCGAAGGAAAAGAAATTGAAAAGAATAATTTCAAAAAAATTTTTTTTAATTTTGAAAAATTATTTTTTAATTTTGAAAAAATTATTTTTTAAATTCATTCGGCGTTTGTTCAAACATTTTTCATTCGGCGAAAAATGTCTGCCAAATGTCGGCGAAAAAATAATTTTTTCATTTTTTTTTTAAAAAATTAAAAAAAAAATTTTTTTATTGAAAAAAATTGAATTTGCCGAATGAAAAGAAATTAAATAAAAAAAGAAATTTTGTCAAAAAATTAAAACATTTTTTTTGAAAAAATAATTTTTTTTAAGAATTTTTCTTAGAAAAAAGTTTTTTGAATTTTTTTTATATTTTATTTTCATTCGGAGTTCGTTCAGATATTTTTCATTCGGCGAAAAATGTCTGCAATATGTCGGCAAAAAATATTTTTTTTAATTTTTGAAATAAAATTTAAAAAAATATTTTTTTTTCATTCGGCGTTCGTTCGGACATTTTTCAATCAGCGAAAAATGTTTTGTTGTCCCTTCAGCCACCAAAGAACGCAATCTGTGTTTTAGCCGTTATTTACAGACACACAACTTCTTTCCAAACGACACAACTTTGTCTAATGTAAAGTTGCGTCTTGGGCGAAGCCAAAATAAAAAAAAAGGTCGGCAACTTTAATAACGTCGGTACGTCAACTGTCCACTTTTCCATTGAACGTCTCTTAAATATTCTGACAGCTGACAATGCAAAGTTTATGTATGAAAATATTTTGTTCGGCTCTGTGCAATTGTTTTCTTTCGGTGCCGTATGAAACATGGAGAATCAAAAACAGCATTTTCGGCATATTTTACTTTTTTTTATTACAAAAAAGGTAAAAATTCCGCTCAAGCGAGAAAAAAATTAGTCGATACGTATTGAGAAGCTGTATTGACAGAATGCCAGTGTCAAAACAGGTTTGCAAAATTTTTAGCAAAATTTTTTTGCAAGCTTGAAACATTTTTGGGTGCTCTTTTCAAAAGTTTTGGGAACATACGACGATCAATTCTAAAGCATACTGTCATCAACATGACAAATTGCATGATTCACTCAAACAAAAAGGTCAGAATTAATCAATAGAAAAGGTATAGTATTCCACCAAGATAATGCGAGACCGCATACCAGTTTGGTAACTCCCCAAAAGCTTTTACAGCTTGGATGTAATATACTACCACACCTATCACCGGACACCTTCCGATATATTATTTGTTTCGGTCTCTACAAATTTTTTTGGACGGCACAACCTTTACTTCAAACGAAGCCGTTAAGAATGGCTTGGATCATTTTTTTTGCTAGCAAGGATCAGAAGTTTTATGAGCGTGGAATCATGCTACTTCCAGAAAGACGGTAAAAAGTGTTGGACCAAAATGGTGTTTTTGCCATCTTTCTGGCAGAATATGTCTGGCAGAATATCTAATATGTTTTTGCCATCTTTCTGGCAGAAAGTTTTACGCTCATAAAACTTCTAATCCTTGCTGGCAAAAAACTGAATCAGTTCATTTTCAAGTCATTTTGTATCGATGATACGTTTTATTCAAAACCTAGCAGGTCAGGAAAGTGTCATCTATAAAGCTTTAAAAATGAAGAAGACATCGTTTGGGTATTTTATGTTAAGGTTAATAGTTTGCGCCCTAGCGGTGCCTGGGTGAGTTACGTCCACAGCAAATCCAATTATTTAGATTTGCTGATATCAGGTTGTTCGGAAAGTAATTTGTTTTTTTTTTGTTTTTTGGTGAAAATGAAAGGCACTCTACTTAGAGAGTACAAATATTTTATGTAATTACATATTCACCATTTTGGTCCAAAAACTTTTGCCATTTTGCCATTTTGCCAAAAAACTGATCCAAGTCATTTTTGGAGGCTTCATTGGAAGTAAAGGTATTGCTATCCAAATAGATTTGTAGAGACGGAAACAAGTAATAATCGGAAGGTGCCAGATCTGAAGAATATGATAGGTATAGCAGTACATGCCAAGTAAAAGCTTTTGGCGAGTTACCAAACTGGTGTGCGTTCTCGCATTATCTTGGTGAAACACTATAACCTTTCTATCGATCAATTTTGGCCTTTTCTGTTTGAGTGAATCATACAATTTGTCCAGTTGATGAGAAAATTTTCAAGCTTCAAAAATATTTTGCAAACTTTCGCAAAAAAATTTATAAACCAATTTTGACACTGGCATTCTGTCAATACATCTTCACCATATATATCGACTAATTTCTTTCTCGCTTGAGCGGCAGTTTTACCTCTTTTGTAATAAAAAGGCAAAATATGCCGAAAATGCTGTTTTTGATTCTCCATGTTTCATAAGACACAAAAAGAAAACAATTGCACAAAACCGAATAAAATATTTTCACACATAAACTTTGCAATGTCAGCTATCAGAATATGTAATGCATATTCGGTTTAGAATGAAGCTGGCTGGTTAAAATTCAACTAACACTTACAACTATTGCATTGTAATAATTATATACACTGTATTTGTTTAATTGCCTTAATTTTGAATTTTAACATCCCCTCAAAAATGGAACATTAAACAGTACTTTAAGTAGGCATTAATAGAACATTATAGAACTTTCACCAGCTTGTATAGATGCCCGTATGTTTATCCAACACCTACGCGAAGGAATTCTGTCAACAGATATTCCTTTGAAACGGTTAGCAGTAAGAAACTTTCTTCAAAAGTGTACCCAAAACCACTTACCAGACGAATCAATATCGTGAAAGTATTGTTTCTAAATTTTACACGAATGCCGTAATAGATCACAACAGAATTAAACTTTCAAATCGATGTAATTGGATAAGTGGTATCGTAACGATGGAAAATATAATTGGGCGTTATATGTCAACTTACTAGTTTATACTATTCTAAGATTCTAAGATCGGTAGTTTAGATAGCTTGGGTAGCATTCTTGGCAAGCTGTTTTAACTATGCTGTACTTTGATTAATATTCTTTAAATTGTTACAATAACCGTGAGATGAATAAATAACTCTTACAACAATGATGATAATTTCCCATTTCACCGTAACTAATATCTAATAATACTTTACCTTTAATTAACAACACTTATTACACTAATTAAAGTGAATTATACCTTACTTTCAACACTGTTAACAAGAGACAAATAAGAATGTTTCACACGCTGTAACGCAATGTATTGGCAAACACATCGTCACACGGATGTATAAGAGAGTAACATAAAAGTGAACACGTCGTTATGAATATGGATAAATTGTGTCAGGATAGAATTACACAGGAAAGAAATACACGACGAAAATTACGCTTGGAAGAAATTATACGTAGAAAAAATTACATGAAGAAGGTGACCTTTTGTTTTAGTAAGAAAGAAGTTTTTGTTTATCCGTGGAACTTAAACGTTCGAAAAGAGATGAATAAACATTTATTGATAGTATAATAGTTAAAAAATAAGTGTGTGTAAGACGATGTCAACCAGACATGGCATGTATGAATACATCCTCCCACAACATCAGACGTTTTACTAAGTACTAGGAAGCACTAGGAAATGGTGGTGGGAGTGTTATGTAAATATCGTATGAGACAAGAAAGATTTTCCCGTACGGTATATGAATTGATTTTTTTAATCAACGTTAACGAAAAGCAACTTCTCCAAAACATCTATTTACTATCAATTGAAGCCTGCATATACTTTTTAAATTATTGACTATGGATGTCTTAATTACCATTGAATTTGATGTTAATTGCTTGTTTGTTAACCGGTGGGGTTGGGTTGAGAAATATTTTTTTGGATAATGTCGAAACGATGGATAAATATAGTAGTGTGCTGTATTGTCACTGTACTAATTTGGGCGTTATGTTTAAGAGCTTTACATAAGCCACTTATAATAAGAGCGAAAATGCTTGAAAGGGGTAATATCCCTTAACAGCAATTAACAACAGTTCAACTTGTAGAACAGATAGGAGGGTAAACTTTAAAACCTACGAACCACAGCCGTTTTTAGAGATATCGAACAAAATAAGTCTTTTTTCTTAATAGGGGTCATATTGTTAACTCACCCTTTAATAACAGTAGTAATACTACTTAGGATTCTTGAGGAAGTAGGCATTGATCTGTTTGAAGCATTCTGAAATGTCATGTCAAATGCAGTTTCCTCTTGATATGGCTTTGTAATTTTTTATATTTTATTGTTGTTTGGTATTTTGCTCTGATTCTGTCTCTTTTGCTGTTTCTGCCACCTGCTGGTGGCAACAGCACCGGTTTACGAATTTTACCAAATACACAATAATTATTGTGTTCATGCTGTCATCTTCTTTTTAAACAGCTCTTGATATACTGATCTATATGCCGCCGATGTGTATACTGTGCGATTCCTAGAACGATAGCATCGTGAATATGTTAATAAAAGTATTTGTTCCGAAACGATGGAATTACCACAGATGCACAGGTCGCAGTTGCACCAAATCCATCATCAACAAGCGATAATGCTGGATATTGAGGATTGCAATAAGCAAGAGTATATATATTAGTTTATATTAGTGCAAACAAAAATACCACGCATATCATCTCAGACGACGTCAAAAGGCCACAAGAAATAAATTAACTGTACGTCCCCGGTTTATTAATGAGTTTATCACTTTACATAAAAATAGCTGATTATACTAACCCACGTCTTGTGCTGCATAATAAGAATAGGAGTAAGGTAAAGAAAACAGATAAAGGTGAAATACTAAAATTGTTCAGATGTATGTTTATAATATCATACAATAAACTTCTTTAACTGAAACATTACTAGAGCCAAAAACGGAGCTTTTTGCTCCGGAGAAAACACCTTATGCGTCAAAAACTTATTATGTGGACGAACTTAGTAAGTTAAGAATTAAAAAATTATCATGTCTGAAATATACGTATTCTAAGTATCGTGAAAACAGTGCACCAGAGCATTGATGAATCAATGACGAAATTCAAAGGGTGCTCATCACTAAAACAATACATGCCTATGAAACCAACGAAGAGAGGAATAAAATTACGGCTTCGTTGTAATGCTCAAGCGGGATATACATACAATTTAAATGGATATTCTGGTAAAGAATCTACCAGGCCAGGTACTTCAAATCAATTACAGATGATTGGAAAACGAATAGTAAAATCACTGGCTTCAACAATTAAAATCAAAGATGTAGTACTTTGTTTTGAAAGATTTTTTACTATCATTCGTTTGCTAGACAATAAATTGCCCAGCGTTGGGTACATGTATGAGTAATCGCAAAAATATACCTCTCATAAAGAGCAAACTACAACTAGGAGAGTCTTCATTAAAATGTGTTTTATGCATGTCTCACAATGTCTGTAGTAAATACATGGATCATCTATAATGATTTGAGACGTAGTGGAGAAAATTGCATTTCTATGCTGATTGATGAAGGTTTAAGAACAACATCAATACCACCACCAAATAGAGGTCCATCATCTAGAAAAAGGAGCAGTTTGGTCCAACACCTTTTCATCTTTCGGTAGAGGGTGAAACGAGAAACGATGTACACCATGTGTGGGGGAAAATCGACAAAAACGTACGAAAACTATTTGCAACGAATGTTCCTCAGTGTAAAAACTGTTTTTGTGTGTACCACACCAAACAGTTCATTTTATTATTAATAATGCACCATTCCAAAAATAAATATTTATCAAGCGATGATTTATCTGTTGGAAGCTCCTATTACTTTTTTGGAAATTTATGTTATTTGACTCCAAAGTAACTAAATTCTTCAAGGTATTTTGGAAAAAAGAGATTATTTGTGTTGAGGGACGAAACGGTTAAATAAAACTGAGTGATGATTGTAAGTGAAATATTACTTACCTTATAATGCTTACTTTATAACATAATCGTTGAAGTACACAAATAAGTCTGTTTACGTGATCAACTAAACGTATATTTGAATAGTTTACTGTTACACGATTTTTCATATTTATTTTAAAATGTTTAAATAATATATAACATGTACGCTATCTAAACATTTTAAAATAAATCTGAAAAATGATATAACATAGTAAACTAACGCAATACAAGGTAGCATAGTAAACTATTCAAATCTACATCATACTTACCACTGCCAAATGCTTTTCTGTACATAGTTTTTTGTTTTTTTTTTGCGAACAAAGAGGGTAATAAAGCTCATTACATAATTTAAACAATAAAATATAATTAAATTCGTATACATTGTTGAAGCATACAGACAATTACAATAGCTAAAAACTACTATACACGCAATTACAAATATTTTGCTGTACATATGGGTTATAGAAATAATATACAAAAGATTTCAGTTTTTTTGTGCTACAAAAATTCTTTTATTTGTTATATTTATTGTATAGTTTTATTGTTAATACCTGTACAAAAGCAGGCAAGTAAACATATTATTTTGATTCTCCACGATACAAATAATTTAATTCTTGTACCATTTTTGTCAAAATGAAGCGAAATGTAATTCGAACGATACGCACGCGTCAATGGGTGTAGTAATAAAAACGTTGATATGTCGCTAAACCTATTTTTTTATTCTCTCGTTACGCTATATATTTGGATACAAATAATCACTGACTACCATAAACATAGCCAATCCATTTAGTTTATTTATTTTCTTTACACGATTTATCTTTTCAGTTTTATTTACTGTCGTAATAAATATGGTGAATATTTACAATATGAGGAGGGGTACGTATAAATACATAGTAAGTACAAAAAGATTAATGATCGGGATCTATTTCATATAAAAACTTACAAACTAAGTAGGGTGTCTACTATAAGAATATATAATATATTATTACCATTTTATACAAACACACGCGAACATTAAACTCCCGCACAGTTAAATGCCATAATGCAACCGTATTGTGGTCGAATGCATGGTCCCTATTTTTTACACGTCATAAAATAAATATGGCACAATTCGTGGCTATAGCTTGCATACGATAATAGCCGTGGGAATAATTTTGAACGACGTTGCATTATTGCATTAGTTTTCGCAATAAACGGTCACACGTTCAGATTCACTCTTATTTTTATGACAGAAATCACATCAATTCATTTCGAATAGTTCCCCTTATTATTTTTTTAAAAGGTTTACTTTTAGATTCCACTTATGAGTAATTACGTATATAAATCTCACATTGATTTTCCAATTACTTAGTTTAGCTTTTGATACAAAAAATAATAAATGACCGATAAAGATATGTTAATTTTAAATATAATTTTACGTGGAAATATGGCAGTTTTAGCCTTCAAAAATGCCGTTATCATTATTATTATTCTTACAAAACGGAACTTACTACGCACTTTGAGTATGCAGCGCCTACTACATTTTCTTCTCCTTTTTTATGAATATTATATTATATAGTGATCACAATTCAAGTCGATAAGAATAATAAATAAAAATAGTACCGCGCCTTAATAATAGACCGTGAAAAAAAAACAAACTCTTTTTCTTAACAAATACACGTCGTTTTTGAATCGTGTTTATTGTGTTCAAACGAAAAACTATTTGTGGCACTGAGACTAGAGAGCTGTGACCGATTGGCGAGGGGCCAACATGGCGGTCACTCAAATGGGCCCGTAATTGCTCAACGAAGGACCAGAGCCCGGTCCTGGATGTGCGACGACGACCGGAGTGGCCCCATCGCCCACCTGTCATACGTGACTCAGAGGTGGCTGTTTGAGAACGTGGTGGTGCAAGTGGTGCTGGCTGGCGGACGCTACGCTGCCGGTCGGAGCCAGTAAGGACGCGCTACCTGGACCGGCAACTAAGTATTGCGGTGGGGGCTTCCCCGGTCTAGTTTTGATTAAAACTGCCCCTGCGCCGGACATGTCTGGCCCTCCGAAGAGCCTTCGCCATAATCTTCTCCAGGAGTCCAAGGTTTTTCCCGACCAGATCCAAACTCCCGATGTTATCCCGACCGCCAGTGCCATGAAGTATTTGAGCATAAGTACGGAGTAAAGTGGTTTAGAACGTAGTTTGTTATTGGTAACTATGGTTGGACAATTGCAGGTTAGGGACGATAACCACTCGTCGTGGTACGTATGTTCGTAGAGGTAGCATCCTATTACTATCGTGGCCGGTACCATGTAAAGTACGCTGAAGATACCGATTCTGATCATCAACTTTTCGAGTTTATCCGCTTTAACACCTGCTCCAGTTCCACCTTGTTTCTTAATAACAGATCTAATTCTGAATAAGGATACGAATCCCGCCAGGAGGAAACTGAAACCGACTAGTAAATAGGCGAACAGTGGTGCGAGGACGAACGTTTTCAAATTATCCATATTCATATTTCCGACGTGACAAATTCCTGCAACGGGGTCGCCGTCGACCGCTCCAGATAATAGTACCGAAACCGTTTGTACCGTAGGAATTAACCATGCAGCAAAATGAAAGTACTGTGCGTAACTGGCAATCGCTTCGTTGCCCCATTTTAGTCCGGCAGCGAGGAACCACGTGAATGATAGAACCACCCACCATATTGATGAGGCCATTCCGAAGAAGTACACCAGCAAGAAGACTAAGGTGCACATATTGGGACCGGTCGATGAGTAACGGATTATGTTTCCGTCACACGCCACTTCGTTGTGCCCGACTCCGACGCGTATCAGGTATCCAACTGACACGAGAAAGTAGCAGGCGGATAAAAAGACGATCGGCCTCTCGGGGTACTTAAACCGTTCCGTCTCTATTAGGAAGGTGGTGAGTGTCATTAAGGTTGATGCCGCGCAGAGTGCCGACCACAGCGTGATCCAGACGGCCGCGAACTCTTTTTCGTCTGTGTTGAAGAACGTCTCCTGGCAAGGGTGGGCACAATTTAAGACGCTTCCGACGGCGACGCTTCTGTTGTACAGGACGGAGTCTTTCCCCAGTGGGATCAGTGGTGTTTTGCACTGGCACGTGCAGTCCTTGCTTAATCTTCTTTCCCCTGGGGTGTCTGGGCAGTTTTTTGGATCCTTGCAACGTTTGGGGTGTTTTGCGCGCGGCGTTGTAGACTTTTGCGTCGTTTGAGGGCTGTCGTCTTTATTTTCATCCATACAGAGATTCTCGGGCGATGCGCCGAACACAGGGAATTGTTCGCACTCCATTCTATCCGGCCACTTGAAGCCATACTGTTGCATAATGGGTTCACACCCTTCTCTGGCCCTTTTGCATAAACCGCGGCACGGCGGTAGTCGTTTCGAATAATCTTTTAAGCAGATTGGCGCGTACATCGAGCACAGGAAAAACTTCAGGTCGGGCGAACATTTGATTTCTACCAAAGGCCAAAATTGGTGAACCTCCAAGCCAGCTTCTTCTTGATTATCGTGATTTAACTCATTGGGCATTCGCGTGTAATTGTAGCCGATGTGCATGCACATTGGTATCGAGATCGGCTCGCATTTTCCTTCTAGATCGGGATCGGAATGCAATGAGGACACTATCGAGTTACTAGACGCACTAAACCGACTGTTCGTTAGCACTAAGAGCAGCACCACGAGTAACCGGAAACTCGTGGACAGCATCATATTTTTCTACTTCTTATAATCGTCCAAATGACATTTACGCTGCAGGAAAATAACCTCTTCTGGATCTGCCTGCTGGACTACCGTCGTTTAATGACTCTTCGTGACATGGCGATCTGTAACAATCGAAAAAAAATGCTATTATCTCAATTTATTCCGACGTATTCGAAGAAGTGAGTAATCAAAATGGAAACAGTGTTATAACGTAGGAAATCACGTTCTCTTAGGGGAGGAGAGCCGCCCCTAGAAGCACATCTCAAAACACCCTCAAGTTAAACATCCTTCGACATCCTATAACTGCATTTCTATGCACTCTGTTGCACCCACTAATACAGGAGGGGTTTACAGGGCGGTAATAGGGTCGAGAAATACGGAGGGGTCTCTACGTAATTGACGTCCTTCCCTCCGAGACTCGAAGCAGATAGATCAAAGCGTGACGTCACCGGACCATATTTGCAATTACAGTACGGTTTCGTGCCTCTTAAGCTCAGCGTTCAAAATGAAGGAAGGAACGGGAAGCATATGCTCGAGTGTTTACCACCCTTTTTCGCACTCAACTAATTAATCTTTTATAAAGCACTTAACGTGCGATTTACTTTTCTATTTAGTGGGAGAGAACAAGTTAAAGTTTTCTCTCTGGGCGTTAGTAGAAATTGGATTGGGAGAATCGGTTTGCTGAGGTATCGGAGCAATTTCTTTTAGGGGTAATTAAATCTACCCAACTTCTAGGAGGAGATTAGAGCTGAAACGTGATTAAAATAGCCAAAAAAAGAAAGAAAACGTTCCGCTACGCAGCATTACATATCCCCTTCCCTTACATTTACTATTTATATATGTAGTGTGTACACGTAGATGTAAAGCCAATTAAGAAAATTGCGGACACAGTGAGGCGAAGGCTCGGCTTGCCTTGATAAATGTTCGGTGCTCCATGAATAAGGCATAAGACGAGGGTAAAAGGAGGGAGACGGAGGTGGGAATCTGCCGTACACGGAGTCGTGACCACGCATCGGCACCACAGGTGACTACCTACAGATTTTAAAGGTTCGGAATACATAAATTAAGGGCTCGGGCTGCGTCTGCAATGGCCGTTGTTGGTTTTCCGTAGCATGTCAGTATTTAACTAGATGTCGTATACTTTCTAAGTTGCTGAAATACTGCTAAAACTCCACGTACACGCGAGAGTCAAAATTGTTCGCTAAATGGATAATGCGCTTAATCAGCGGATGCATAATTTTGGATCGTTTAACACCAGAACAAAATTGCTACAACCTTGAAAGGATAGCGAAAATTTGATTCGAACGTTACATTTTTCACGTCACATTAATCTCCAATCGGAACGGATTCATAATACCTCATTATGTTACACGACCGTCCATCATCGAAGTTGATTTAAGCACCAATGTCATTTGGATATTAAGAGATGTATGGCCGGACGCGTATTGGTGCCTCACGCGTCGTTGACAACCATTACCAGAGATGAATTTCAAAAATGTACTCTCACTCGTCACAATCAGCGACAACGTAAAATTGGTATTTATCATAATGGAGGTAGGACGGCAATATTGCGTCGTGCGTTAGCAGTTAACGATCCGAGGAACGTGCAGCTAGCCGTGTATACTGGATGGGGAGACATATTAACTGCAAAAGGAAACGATCGGTCTTTTACGATCACATATGTTCGCCTCGATTCCGATGGGCTTGTTTACGTCTCTGGCTGGATACGGGGTTACAATTCCAGATAGAAATTCATTCGGCTACTAAAAGACGAAACTGTTGAAAAAGCGCAGTACTGAATCACCAAAAAGATTTCAGCCGGCAAAATGTTTTACTGCTTCAATCGCTACACTACACAATACTCCATTGATTTAATTTATCGCTTTACCAGTATTATTTTTTATTTATCTGTTATACGCTGGGAGGCCGTCCAAACTTCAAGACTAATTAATCAAAATGTGCTGAAGAGAACCCAGTCCATAAATAACGTTATGTTGTGAAAGAACTCGTTTAGAAAAGGAGATTTATAATTCGCGTAAACCACGTTTTCCTCTTACCATAAAAGATTGACATATTGGATGCTTTCATTATTGGGCTGTCGAAAAGGTTACGCGCATTTTTATATGCTCTGAAAAAACTTTATTGGTCGGACAAATGGAACAAAGGATTCGCATCAAATTTTGCTTTAAATATGGAATAAAGTGCAGCACTGCATTGGAAATGTTTAATATTGCTTTTAGCGAGTCTCCTATACATAAAACGATCGTTTACAAGTAGTACAAACGTTTAACAACGTTTTATTAATGAAAAACATTATAAATTTTTGAGCAAAAGCTACAGCGTTATGATGCCTGACCCTCCTTCCAGAAAAATCACGTCCCAGAACTACTGCGAAGATTGGAAAACCGCCAGCTCAACTATTGATGTATAAACAAAGATGAATAAATTTTGAGAAGAACTAAAATTACCCGTATTAATTGCACAAAATGATACGGTTAGAAAGCCAAACACTTGTCCCACCACTACATCAAAACTAAAAAATAACTGCTCGACACAAGTTTCGCTAACCAGATTAGCATCATCAGGAGTGATGAAAGATCTTCGCCGTTCCTGCTGATGCTCTACAGAAGGTGTGCATGTTTTGGTTTTTTAAAAAATTAGGTCGCATATTGAGGCTCTCAATGAAATATATACAGGGTGTACCAGTATGACTTTCCTACTCGATATCTCGGAATTGGGAAGAGATATCATTGCAGCACAAAAACTGTGGTATAGGGTAAGCGAAGGAGTAAAAGCTGACATTAACATACACTATTTTTAAGTATACTATTTTTAAATGTAATAGTATACTTTTTTCATAAACATTTTATAGATTTTTATTTATTCTTTTCATTTGAATATAAAAAAATTTGGCTCTATAACAAAATTTTCGAAATAAATCAATAAATGTGTTCGAGTTTAGAGTATCATGCAACATTTACTGCCCAATTGAGTGTATAGTGCTTTGCAAGAAACGGATTTTGTCGATGTTTGTTTGCAAATAATTAATTTTTCCTAAAATTCGTGTTCAAAATGCATTCCACCTTTCGCAACACACGCTTCAAACCGACACATAACTTCATTTCCCACTACGTTTCCTAGTGTTGCAACTGCAATACTGTGACATGTATTGCTAATACGCAGTTACATGTCTTGCAAGGTCGAAAGTTCAGTGTTGTAAACCTGCGATTGTAGGTATCTTTGAGTAGTCAGCACTCTTGGTAGAAATAAGGTCCTATTATTACATACAATAAAGTGTGCTAGAACTAGCGCTCCATTCGCTTCGTCAGTGACGGGTCTCCGTCGAGTTGTCGTTTTTTGTCTACAAAGTAGATACCCAGTTTCTCTCAAAATTTTTTCTGTCAACAAAAACGTCTTATGATCTCGGCACCTCCTCTCAGGAAAACGTTCCTCGTAAAGACGTTCTGCTCCACGACCAGATTTTCTACATTCGCCAAATATTAATAACATGTAGATATATTCATGTACTTCAAAGAACGACGGCATTTTAAATGTAAACAGTATGTAACACTTAAAGCACAAAAGTAAACAAATATGAAATAGTCACAAAGTGATAACGGTTTAGACCGAATAAACACCAGTCCAACTAGACCAACGACGTTTCATGCAGAGCACTCTACACTCAATTGTGCGGGCAGTAAGTCTTGAGTGGTAATCTAGACTTGAACATATTTATTGATTTATTTCGAAAATTGTTATAGAACCAAACATTTTTTATACTCAAATGAAAAGAATATATCAGAAGCTATAAAATGTTTATAAAGAAAGTATACTATTCCATTTAAAAAAATACAACTGTTTTTTTGACACCCTGTATGTATGTTAATGCCAGCTTTACGTTTTTCATGTAAGGGCTGTATGCTTACCCTGTACCACAGTTTTTGTCCTGCAACGGTATCTCTTCCGATATATCCGGTGGGCAAATCATACTGGGACACTTGTATATGTATATCAAACTCAATTATAAAATAAAATTATAGGAACGGATCCCGCCGTAAGTTTCCGTTGTCCGCGCGGCCAATTGCATTCGAAACAACACGACGGGCCGCCATCGAGTGATCTCACTCACTCCGCACAGAAGCCTTTGTAGTAAGCCACGGGACCGCTTTACGCATACTTGCATAATGAACTGAATAAATGCATTAGGTGTATTGTTTTCTTCTTCGATAGCAATTTTTAATATTTCAAAGTCAATTGTTTTAGAGTACTCTTATTTCATTTTGAAATCATAATATTCACAGTCGAAAAGTAATCAAAGATCTTATCAAGTTTTAAATACCGATCCACAAATAGTATATTATTCCATAAGTAAGCTCTTTTGCACGCAAATAAAATACTATATTTTCATATTTGCACATTTTAAGTTTGGCTTTTCGATTTAGATATGAGAAAGTAGAACGGTGGCCTATTAGAAGAATACGGAGAATTAGACATATTGAGTTGATTTATTACGGAAGTATATTAACCTATATACTTACGAAGTGTATAACTTTCCTTTCAGTTTTAACTTCCCCTATCAGTTATACCCCTGACCGTCTCATATCTCAGGTCGCCCGTACGTGCGCACCTTCAAAGATTTGTTTAACTGTTTAACTGGAGAATGAATGCAAATACATTACAAAGAACCTCTGAGGACCGGAAGCGTCGGAAGACCCATGTGCGTGCACCCCAAACCCTTGGACCCTTTCCCCGTAGAAAGTGCACCGCGAATACACAATCGTTCATATGTATATATATATATATATATATAATGTAAATAAAATCTGTATCAATAGTCAAATTTATTGTACTGACTACAAAGAGCACCGATAGGACAAAAATCTAGTAGAAATGCGAACGAAGAAGTTGATAAATGAAGAAACTACATATACAGTATAAAAACGATGGAGTGTTAGTCGACGAATTATATCGAATATAAATATATCGAAAATTGATAGAATATAAGATTTAAAGGTTAGTACTAACCATAATACCTTAAAACGCTATAGCGCTATGATGCATTATTGGAATTCTTAACACGCTTGTTTGCATTTTTAAATTTAAAAATTAAATCCAATTTCGATTTATCTTGTTTAGAATGAAGCATAATAATGTTGTCCATACAGAGAGTTGTCAAAATTAAAATAAAAATGTTGCCAAATCGTAAAAAAATATTTATCTTACAAATTTGTTCACCGTAATTCACTTTAACTCTCGCTTGCTCACTCTGAATAGTTTTATATTTTAACACTAGGGCGCAGCAATATGGCAGTATTAAAGTAATATAGTATACTGAAAAAGAAATGTAGTTTTCTTTTATGTCCTATTATTACCTGTGTAAATTCCACCTTTGATATTTTTCAAACGTATTTTTCAAAAATACTCTGTACGAGAGGGTTGACAAAATTGGGTTTATTCCATAGTGAAAGCAGCCTTCAAGAAAAACTTAAACTCAATTACAAATCGAAGAGACGCACTTGCACAGTTTATGCGAAGGCAAAATTTGTTTGGTTTTGTAACATAGGAAAATCGTTTGTATCCAAGACTGAAGGTATTGTTATAAACAATCAGTTGAAGACACCCTGTGTATTATAACATTTGTGAAATAACTTTAAATATACATCCTCCTGCCGATGCAGAGATTTTTTTATGAACGTTAGCGCGAAAGATTTCTGCTAACGAATGTTTAATTTGTTGTCAAAGACAGAGAAAGGGTAAGAGAGTCCTCCGCGCATAGTTCAGTTGATTAGAGCACCTGTCATGAAAACAGAAGATCGCAGGTTGAAATTAAGGGCGAAATGTTCATGGCAGCAAATTCATATGATTTCCAGTACTAATTTACCTCATTTGCACAATGAAATTTGATCCCCGATTCAACATTTTTTCTATCCTTTTTTCAATTGGGTATTTTGGTAGATGCCACACAAAAGGAATACACTAAATAAAGCTGAAAAAATAGTTTAATCGAATCAATAGGTCCTTAAAACGTGCAAAGTCGTCATATACAGGTTGAGCAGGAATAGCAAATAGTTAGAGACGTAGTATTATTGATTATTTATACTAAAAAGGACCCTAAACGTGTGTCCCCTTGTCAATCGATGCAGAGACGCAGCTGTTTGAAACTGGAGCACAGTGTTACGATGCGTGCGCAGTTTCTTAAATCAGATATGAACAAGAAACAGTTATAACCTGACGCAGACATACTCAATATGCTGGATATGATGTTTGTTTATGGTTGTTTTGTAATGGAATGTACTGCTGCTTGTTGAGGATAGCCTCTAACGGTTTCCAAGTACAGCTTCCAGTAGATATATAATTCTTCTGAATCTGCTAATTAATAAAATACGGATCAAGTAAGAGGCATTCTTCAGTTCAATCGGTGATTCAGGAGGAATGATAAATATTGAAGGAGGCGGTAGTATGAACAATAATGAGTAAAAAAAGTTCATATAAACATGTTTCCGATTTCCATTTGTTTTGGAGATACAGGCGCTGGAATGTTATGCATTAAATAAACGCCAGAAAATGATCAAGAGCGCAAAAATAATTTATTGATGCAAAAACTCTCGAATAGTTTACAAAAGCTTAAATTAAATTTTCAAAAATCCCACCATCGACTTCAATACACTTTTCAGTTCTCTTCGCAACAGTACGTGTAGGTCTTCTGAGTACGTCATGGTGTCCTCGTATGAGGGTAGCATTGTTTACAATGCGAGCGACTAATTCGTTTCTTGTGTTTACTTTTTCTTTGTACACTTCGTTTTTCAACCATTCCCGCACACAAAAATATAATGGGGTAAAGTCCGGCGACCTCGGTGGCCAATGAACGTGACTGGCGCGGCCGATCCATCGGTCAGGGAATGTTAGGTTTATATAATTGGTTCCGAGACGGGAAAAATGTGCAGGGGCTCCGTCATGCTAAAAGAACCTGCGCAGTCTTGTAGTCAAAGAGATTATGTCTTCCAATAACAGTGGTAACTTATTTTGCAGGAAGTCCAAATACGTGAGTCCTGTAAGACGATTCGGTGAGGCAACAGTTCCAATAAACCGATTGTCGATGAGACCGCACCACACATTTTCTTGAGAAGCGATGTTGAAAATTTGTCTTCACAGTGGGATTTGGATTTTCGTGGGACCATCGATGTGAGTCACGGGTGTTGATGCCATCACGCGTGAAAGTAGCTTCATCAGTGAACAGTATGAATGGAATTAATCGACAATTAGCAATTACCCATTGTCGAAATTCCAATCGTCGAGCTTCATTCCCAGCTTGAAGGTGTTGGATCTGCTGAACATGAAAAGGATACATGCCATGTTGATGTAACATCGATACGTCTTGAAATTATTCGTGTGCTTGTCGAAGGACTATGTTCTACCGACTGGAGTATGCCTTCTACTTCATCCATAGTTTGTTCAATTGGACGCTGTGAAGAAATGTGTGTACTGGGAACTGTGCCAGTCGCACGAAAGTTGTTGAAAATACGAGTAAACACTTTTGAATCTGGTATTGTGGGATTAGGAAATTGTCTACGGTATTTTGCACAAGCAGCAAGAGCATTTCCATTACAGAACCCGTAAACAAATACCATGTCCGCATATTCAGCATGCGTAAAGATGTGCAGCATCGTTTTTTTTTAGGTTAAGTTATGTACTACAGCAGACTGTTGTCAGCCTCGTAACGTAGCAACTACGTTTTTTCCGAGGTGCGCGCGCATCGGAACTAAAGTGCTTCAACAAGTTATTTGTGTATTGCAGTCGATGATGGGATATTCGAAAATTTTATTTAAACTGTTAATGTTGTAAATTACAATATTTATAGATTTTTTTAGATGTTTTTCAGCTCCCGTTTTCATGCTATATGAAATTTGTTACGTCCTTATTTCTGTTGTTTAGCTCTCTCTACGTGAGTTTCTGAGTTATTGTGTGGAATCAAAACTACTGTTATGATGCCCCGCGGATGTGTTAATAACCACAACATATGTGGAGATGCAAGTTTTGGACAAAGAAAGTGAACATTGTCAGAAGCAGCGAAAAGAGCTTATTTCCTATATTTCGAGTGCTGTATAGGTGACCAATCAAAACTATGGGCTCCTCATGTTTGTTGTACGACATGTTCATCAATTCTAAATGCATGGATGAAAGGAAAAAGTTTCCATGCGTTTTCCAGTGCCGGCCATTTGGCGCGAAACTACAAACCATAAAAACCATAAAGAATTTAACAAGAAAAACAGAGAAAAGAGCATCATAGTGCGATGCGACCTCCTGCAATGTGTCGTCCACTTCCAGATCCTCCAGCAGCCACAACAATAGACTTTTCTAGTGACCGTGAACGCGAAGACCAGTCAGATACAAGCCATCCTTCCACATCTAACGATCCCACATTTACAGCAACACCATCTAGTGAAATACAGAAAATCACGCAAGTGGTTTTGGTGAACTCAATGATCTTGGACGTTTCAAAATAAAGCCGAACTATTAGCTTCTCGTTCAATGGAGTGGAATCTTCTGGAAGATACAGCTCGAATACGTACTTTTCGCAAACGCCAAAAGATATACGAAAAGCGTTTCAACACAAAAGATGAAATGACATGCTGTATGGATGTTGAAGGTTTGATGCAAGAACTGAACATCTTATACAAAGAAGACGATTGAAGATTTTTCATAGATGGTTCGTAAAACGAACGTTTGGAAGTTCGTTTGGAAGTCGTCCTATTAAATAATGGCAACGAGTTTCCCTCCATTCCAGTGGCATATTCCTATATTTTAAATAGCATCGACTATGGTAAGCATCCATGGCTCATATGTGCTGATTTAGAAGTCATCGGTATACTCCTGGGCCTACAAGGTGAGTACACTAAGTACTGTTGCTACATTTGTGAGTGAGACAATCGTGCTAATGATTTACATTACAAGCAGAAGGTCACGAGGACAAGCTTTATTGTCTGGCAAGAAAAATGTCTTATAGGAGCCACTTATAAATCCCAGTAAAGTTCTGTTACCACTACTACATGTGAAGCTAGGATTGATGAAGTCATTTGTAAAAGCAGTGAATAAGAGCAACAAACAAGTATTTCAATACTTCCGTGGAAAATTCCCTGGACTGAGTGCTGAAAAGGTCAAGCAGGGAATATTCATTGGTCCACAAATACGCAAAGCCCTTCCAGTGTATTCTCAGTCTTCATGAGCTAAACGCGTGGCAATGCTTTCAGAAAGTTGCGTTATTGTTTTTGTACGTCATTATTCGTTAAAATACACTCTTCATTCACTGACATAGCGACGTTTTCCTTGAATATTGTGGGACGTTTAGTGATGAACATGATGAGAGGCTTCACCAAGAAATTTCTGTAATGGAACATCGATACCAAGGAATATTCAGTGCTTCAAAATGTTGGCAGATTTCTGCTGGACTTTGCAGGAAGACTCTGTTGCACCCCTTAAATTGTATTAATCCATTCTTTATATTCTTTTATATTTTCAGTAAAAATATAAACTTCTACATCGTGTATCTAAAAAACTAAAGCCATTCTAGTAAAACGGACTTCGTATTTGTGATCAGTGCATCGAATTAACCCCAAAACCACTGTCAAATGTTTGGTAAGTAAATGTCTGTTCGACAGTACACTATAGCCTGTTATATAAAAGGTTCAATAACTTCGAAACTTAAGCTAATCTAGATTTTTAATTGTCATTTCCAACTTCAGCATAGTCAAATCTATATAAATCAACTATTTTGGCCTTGGTAAAAAACAAAAAGTTAATATTTGTTTGTAGTGTTATTCGTGTGCTTTTTTTGCATCAATAAAGTACGTTAGTGAATTATTTGTGTGCTCATATATGAACTTTTCAGTCAATATCGTTCATATTACCACCTGCTTCAATATTTACCATTCTTCCTGAATCAGTCTGTGTAATGAAGAATATTATTTTGGTTTGAAGAAAAGTTTAGTTCTAAACATTAAAGAATGCCTGCATCTTTTTTTCCGAGTAAATCACGTTTATCCACAATAAAATTCGTGGTAGCCGTGGAATTTAAAGCGTTCAACTTTTCCTGTTGTAATCGCCTGATCGAGAGCGATACGGGAAATACCGCGCCGGTTAGTTGGGTCTATCTAATTCAATATCTTAATTGAACTAAGGTGTTGTATAAACAGACTAGACGAGACAAGAAAAAATCGACAAGGCTCGTTTTCTCAGAAGCGTCGTGGCAACACTAAAAACTCATCGTGGGGATTTTCTTCGTCTCTTTCTGGTATCTGGAGGAATACCGTCGTCCTTCTCTTCACGAAGTCAAGGTCTTGAACTCCGAAGAACAACTCGTTTCGACTTTTATCTTTTACCCAGTTACACGAGAGTAATTGTTGGCGATTAATTAACGGAGATGGTATGGGCAGCATGATGATTTTATAAACGCGAATTAGTGATACAAGTGTCGAAGAGCAAGATTGATGTTAATCGATCAAAGAGGCGACTACGACAATCAATAATAATTTTTAAGTCGGCTTGTTTTCTTCCTTTAACATTTTCTTGTCTATCAGCTATATTTGCATACTCGAAGCTTGGCTCGCAAGACACTAAGAACCATTATCGTGCACTCGGTAACGAACTTTTTTTTTCTGGCTCGGTGTCCGTCGAGATATAGGCCGTAAGTCAAGTGCAGCGCCCAGCGGGCTCAGTCTCTTCAATTATTTCTATTGTATAACGAGGTGCGGTGGGCTAAAATAACTCAATTGCGTCGCCTTACCACTCGAGATCGCGCTTTGAATTTTAAATGACACGACGAGGGCCAGAGCACTCCCGGATCCCTCCTCCTTCGCGTTTATTATTTACGTTTATGCAAACAGCGGCCATTCAAAATCAAACTGGATGACAGTGCGCTTGTAAGTCCGCGTGGGACTTACAACGACCAACTTACAACGAGGACGGCCTCGAAACGACAAGAGAAGTGGCAAACCGAGCGTTTATTTACTTTAGCATTCTTCCACAGGGGACCATCTACGCAGTATACCATATTCATTAAACATAAAGACTGTAATAAATGTTTATATTGCAATAATTTATAATATACGCGCGGTATCTGTCTTAATTTGAGGGAAAATTACCGTTTAATAATTTAATTTATGCCTTATAATAATAGATCTACGTTCTCAACAGTTTTGTTTGCTCTTTTTCTAATAAACGTGGAAGTACATTCATTAGTCAAACAGCTGCAACCTTGATGTGCTGTTGTCGCCACATATCCAATAACAATATCTCGTATGCATATTTATACCCTCAAAGAATACAGCGTCTTTCATTATTTGAGAGGGGATGTTTTCCTGTGGCGAGAACGTTGTTAAAGAGAAAAATAAATCAGAAGAACTGAAAACAAGAAATGCTGCCAATATAAAATAGAATTTGAGGATATATTTTATTGGGTTGTTCGGAAAGTAATTTCGAAAGACACTTTTCTTAGAGAGTGTAAATGTTTTATGTAATTACGTATTCCACCATTTTGGTCCAACACCTTCTGCCATCTTTCTGGCAGTAGCACGATTCCACACTCATAAAACTTGCTGGCAAAAAAAACCGGTTGAAGTCATTTTTGATGACCTCATTTGAAATAAAGGTTTTGTCGTCCAAAAAATTTTGTGGAGACCGAAACAAGTTATAATCGGAAGGTGCCAAATCTGGAGAATATGGTAGGTGTGGTAGTACATCCCATCCAAGCTTTTGGCGAGTTACCAAATTGGATTTTCTATTGATCAATTTCTATTGATCAGGATTTTCTTCTATTGATCAATTCAGGCCTTTTCTGTTTGAGTCACTTTGTCCATTTATTTGTTGATGACAGTACACTTCAGAAATGAAATTTTGAAAGTTTTGCAAAATTTCAAAAATTTTTTTGAACAGTTTTTCATTTTTGCAAACCAGTGTCGGCACTGGCATTCTGTTCTCTGATTTCATTTTTACTTTTTTTGTAATACAAAAGCAAAATGTGCCGAGAATGCTGTTTTTGATTCTCCATATTTCATAAGACAAAAGGAAAACAATTGCATAGAAACACGAATTTATACACGAATGTAATGTAAATATCACATGAGTGTATAAAATGTCTTCACGCACACTATACTTGTTCTACGACCATAAATAATACAAATACAAATTAAAGTTGAACTATTTAACTTTCTGTTTTATAATAATTTTAATTATTAATAGTGATATTACAGTTTGTTAGATTATTAAACTTAACATCTGTAGTTTTCCCCTGATGATTTGTTAATAATGTTGCTGCTTGTGGTCGAGGCAATATTTGTATTTTGAGTTGATAACCTTCAGCTACTACTGAAGATTTCAGTAGTTTTCAGTAGTTTCATTAATAAATCTTCACTAGTTTCAAGTAACAGGTAAGCAGCGGTTCGTCTGAAACAGTATCCTTGTGCGTGTGGTAGTTTTAAACATTTTGCGATTTCATTAGGCATTTTTCCAAATTTCTTTATCCCGACGACTTGGCGAGGACATTTTCCTTTTTGATAGTTGACGAAGAATTTCTCTTCTTAATAATTTTGGGGACGAAGGGCGGCAGTTATACAGAAAATAGTATAGTAAAATAGTAACTCCAAATGGTTGGTTATAGTAAATTTTCTTATAATTTTGGTTTTTGAATCAGGGACGGATCCAGCAAGAACATTTCCTAAATCTTCAATATCGCATATTTTCATTTTATAAATTTCGCTTCATCTTAGAGCATCAGAAATCCCAAATAGTAATATTACTTTGGTTAATAAAAAAAATTCGTCAAGCGTCTCATTTATGAACTTGAAAATTTGTTCTTTCTCCAACACACGAAACTTTTGGATAATTACCAATATCAATGTTATTTTATGTTTTTAGTATTTTTTAGCATTGAGTAATAGCTCCATAGTGTTAATGATTTAATATTTTTCGCAACTTTTAACAAGTATGCGAGTGTAACATTTTCAGAAAATGATTAAATATTGTCTTTACTGCGCACATTCATAAATTTATTGTACATTCATAAATTTCCTTTGACTTCTGAGGCAATAGAGAAACACTAGCTGTTTTCGCTGCATCAGTAATATCTGGTGGAGTACATATTTATTATTCAAACAAATAATCAATTGATAACGGTACAAATTTAATAAATTAATTTCCAATGAACTTTTTCAAATGTGCTTGTCACAGTGTTTATACGGTGTTTGTATCAGCATTTTGACAATTCATTTCATTACTATGACAACGATAGAAATTGCAAAGTATAGCCGCCTAATAAAGTTATTACCTGTGCCTAAAATGATTGGCGGCCAATGCATTTCTTATGGAGCTAACGTCTAAAATAT
This sequence comes from Coptodactyla brooksi, assembly GCA_033557675.1. Taxonomy (NCBI): domain Eukaryota; kingdom Metazoa; phylum Arthropoda; class Insecta; order Coleoptera; family Scarabaeidae; genus Coptodactyla; species Coptodactyla brooksi. The sequence goes on along the minus strand of JAWQRM010000071.1, from coordinate 7,121 downwards.
ATCCTATTTACATTGTATGTCAGGCATCGGTGTTTAAAAAGAAACTTTAGCTATGGTGATCAAGGTGTGAAATAGTATTTTCACACATTGATCACATTTTTTGCAATGCCAACTGTCAGAATATACAATGTATAATTTGATGTATAATACAATGCATAATGTAGAATGTAGTAACATAATTTATGTAGTAACGTAGTTTAGAATGAAATTGGCCGGTTGAAATGCAACTAAACACTTCTGCTGCAAAAAAAAAACGGTATTACTTTCCGAAAAACCCAATATGTGCGTTAGTTTTCAAAAACAAATGTATGTAAACCGGTAGAAAAAAAACGTTTATTAAAACTGCCTTTTACTCATATAAAATCGGCAGCAAATCGACGGATGGACTTTGACGACTATGCTTTATAGAAAATTGTCTGGTATCTCTGATTTAGTAATTAGCATTTATAATGCTTTATTGCGCGGCATAAAGCCACCATATATTCTACCATACAGGATATCTTTTGCATGGTAAATTTCATAATAATATAAGAATTACAATTGTTTGAATTTCGAGTAAAAAATCCCATTTTCTTAAAAGCTCTACAATTAGCACTGTTTAAATTACACCTTTTAATTTTCACTTGTGTTCTTGTGTCAATTGAACTCATAAGAGCATAAATGCAGGTCTTTCGTTAAGATTCGCTGCAAAGTGGTCCTAGAAATGTCCAGTCCCTTGGGCACAGTTGCTCACTGCCTCTATGTTTTTAGTGGATTGAGCAGTACGACGTACAACACTCCTTACACAGTATGACAATTAAATAACGAGAATTTTTAGATATACAAAAAACACACATTGGATTATGTTTAAAATTTATTTTTATTCAAAATAAGTTCCATGTAATTCAATACATTTTCTACCACGATTAATCAATGCATGCATAGATTTTTGTATGTCATCCTTAGGAATGGTCTTTAGTGCTTGGGTCGCAGATGCATGAATGGCTGACATATCATCATAAAATGATCGTTTCGTCGCAATTTTCAGTTTAGGGAAAAGAAAATACTCACACACGGTGATATATCAGGCGAATACGGTGGGTGATCAATAACAGATATTTTTTTAGTCAAACATTCGCGAACTTTTAACGTTCTACGTAATGCATTATCATGCAATAAAAACCGCTGTTTTCCTGTTGGATATTCAGGCCTAACACGTACAATTCTAGATCACAAACGATGTAAAACTGCTAAATAATATTCTCAATAGATAGCTTTACCTTGTGGTACAAATTCCTTGTGGAGAATCCCTTGTGAATCATAAAAAGTAATCAACATTGTCTTTTTTTGGTTTTGGCTCGCCTTTCGACTTTCATTCTGCAGATTGACGCTTGGTTTCTGGATCATACTTAAAGCACATTGTTTCATTACCTGTTATAATCGAATCAAGAAAATCTGGATAATTTTCCGCAGTTTTAATGAGGTCTTTACAATGCTCTACAGGAGCGATATTTGGTCATCATTTAGAGCTTGTGGAACAAAACGTATACAAACTTTTCTTTTTCCCAAATCTTGAGTCAAAATTCGACGAACAGTTTCTATATTTGTTTTTAATCCTTCAGCCAACATTCAGGGATTTTTGCTACCAATTCAGCACGATTTTTACTTTCTGGACGACCAGATCTTTCATCATGATTTAAATATTCACGACCATTTTTAAAACGATTGAACCACTCATAAACTCCAGCCTTAGACATACAATCATCACCATACACTTTTTCATCAATTCGTAAGTCTCAGTACATTTTTTTCCTAGTTTAAAACAAAATCTAATACATATTTGCTCTTTGTTGCATTATGTTTTTATATCAACACAATTTTTACCGTCATTCAAATGGCTGTAACTTTGTAACCTGTTATCTAGTTAGCATGAAGTTCGAAACAGATGACTTGTGCCTTTCTAACAATATATGTGTTAGATAGATGGTGCTACGTATGACTTAAATTAATAAAAAAAATTCTCGTTATTTAATTGTAATGCTGTGTATGTCTTTTATAGAACCGATTTTTTCGAATTTTTTCGAGGTTACTTGGACAGTTTCCAAGATATTTTCTCCATTTGGATAATATATGTTCCCTATTAATATGTGTTGTTTCAGCATGTACAAGTTTCTATAACTAATAACCGGAACATGCGTACAGTACAGTTGACACATTGCGAGCGCTTAAGCAACATAGAACGAAACCTGACATCTTGTTGGGACACCTTTACATTTAAATAAGTTCCAGGCCTCGTCGATTTGAAACTAGATTTCCGTACAAACGGGGGTGGTAAGATATGCTCAGTGTCTTTACGAGTCGCAAGTAATAAATTAACAGTCGTGACAAAACCGATAAAAAGTCAGGCGACTACCACTACAACCTACGGCGAGGCCTCTTTTATCTCGTGGTATGGTACCTACTCTCCTCTTCCCGTTCTACCTCCTTCGCAGGGAATGTCTGGGGTCCAGTAATGTCACCGGCAGTGTCGTGCTGCGCTGTTGTGTTGTCCTGGCCGAGACCGCACTATCTGTCTACCATCGGGGACATAAACTGTCCCAGAGACAAGGGTCCTCGGTCTGTGCTCTGTATCGAGCCGATCTTCTTCTGCCCATGCACCTCCCGTTGGTCGACACGGCGTCACCGGCAGTGCGGTGGTACAACTGTCCCAAAAAAAATTTTTTTTTGACCGCCAATTGCGGTATTCAAATTAAGCACCTGCCCGGGTGAAGGGAAAAATAAAATTGGAGGGAAAAGTGTGACATCCAATGCTGTTACTCAGAGAATGTTGCAAGAAGTCTTACAGTACAAATAAAATACCCATCATCGTAAGGTAAATTCTAATGAAGTCATATCCACTATTACAAGTGTGTAATCTTTAATTAAAATAATTAGAAAAAATATAACAATTTCCTTTGTTTTTGTATCATACGAGAACATGTCGTTTTTTTCACACGATATTAAAAGAAACAAATACCGACAGTAACAAAGTTATAATACTTTTTCATATTGTTGGTGAAGTGGTTTCAAGGATATAGATCTCCATACGCTAAGTGTTTAATTACTTTTGCGACGATAATAGTTTAATTTATTGGGAAGTTAACCCCTCTCATTATTTGGTTCTAAGATTTTCTAACTTTGTTTGCTGGTGCATAAAATATAATACTGCCAAATAGTTTTTACAAGAAATTATTATTAAATTTTTTAACGAGATTGCTACATATATAATATTATGATCCCAAACTATTTAGATTTATTTGACTCTATGTAATTTTACTTTGAACCTTATTTACATGAATACTATAAGTGTATTACTATATAAGTATATAACTATATGTATATAACTATATAGAAACCAAGAAGATTATGCATTCATACTGGTCGAATATGTGAGTATCATATAAACAGGGAATGCGGACAGCGCACTTCAGTTTCTTTATATAGTGTTGAATAAGCGTTACCATAAATAAAGGCGAGGCGATTTTTATCTGATGAAGAAATAGCAGAGATAGATGTAAATGTATCCGACGATGAAAATACTTGTGAGCTTGAAAAGCACACCAGCGATGATACCGACTATGAGGAATAAAGCAGAAGCAGACTATGATTCTTCAGATAATGACGTAGTGCAAACAAATACTGTGTTCCTGTGCAGAAGTACAGTCAAAAGACAAAGTTATCTCTTGGATGTTAGAACCTTTCCCCCAAAGTAAACCAGCATTTAGTCAAAATATAATAAAAATTACTCCTAGTCTAACTAGGTATACCATATATATATATATATATATATATATATGCAGAGTGCAGGATATTCTATCTGTCTTTTAAGTTATCGTGAACCCTACACTTGAAAATATTGTGTTGAATATGAGCAATATTGAAGGTCGGGAAGTGTACTAATACGATTAGGAAGATCTGGATAATATTACAATACAAGCATATATAGAATTATTGTTATTAGCAGGAGTTTACAAATCATACGGAGAATCAACAAAAAGCTTGTCGGATGCAGAAACTTGTGGAATGCCTTTTTGACGATAAGGTCGATCATCAACAAAGGAGAGCAAGCGACAAATTAGCCCCTATAACAGTATTGGGAGAAGTGGATAGAAATTATGCCTAAATTATACAATATAGGTGATAATGTTACTGCTGACGAACAACTTGTTAGCTTCAGAGGATGCTGTCCTTGCAAACAGTATATTCCCAGCAAGCCAGCAAAATATGACATCAAAATATGGACTCTTGTGATAGTGGTAGTTCCTCCTACACCATGAAAGCTCAAGTCTACAGGGGAAAATGTCCGGGTGAAGCACCAGTAAAAATCTACGTATGCGAGTAGTTTTAGACCTAACATATGAAATCGGGGGGCAAAATATTACATGTGACAATTTTTTCACGTCCAAAAATTAGATGAAATGCTCATCAAGAGAAAACTTACAATATTAGGAACGGTTAGAAAAAATAAACGAACTTACCGTGATTGCAATAAGTAAAGAAGCACATAGTTCTACTTTTTATTTTACCAATGATCCCACAATTGTGTCATATGTGCCTAAAAAATAAAAACGTTATCCTCATGAGCACAATGCATTGTAATAAGGAAGCGAGCAGCAAGGACGACAAGAAACCACAAATGCCCTACCAAAGGGGCGGTTGATAGATTAAAGTATTACAGCACATACTTGAAAAAGAAAAACCAATCGATGGGCTATTATTTTGTTCTACAATATAATTGGTGATACTGCTTATAATGCATTCGTGTTATGGAGAGAAATAAACCCAGATGGAATAAGAAAAACTCCCTATATGATGTCAAGTGAACATAAACCTCTTACTCAACAAGGTATTGCCGCAACAAGTAAAATTCAAAATCAATGTGGCCAAGTAGTAGCGCCATCTACATCTGGTACAATCAATAAAAATACAAGAGCACGATGTAATATGTTGTAAGTGTAATAAATATTTGTGTAACGTTCATGTGGTGAATTATTTGATATTCTCTCTTGTTTTTAGATTTAGTGTTTGTAATATTTTTTATTATAATACATTTTACTTTTGTTAGTAGTAAGATTGCTTTCCATCGTTGTTTGCCTTTATGTACTGTAATAAAATCGCAATATATTAATTTCAAGTTATCCTGGACAATCCTCCTGTACCATGTATACATCGGGTCACTATGACTCGAAGGACTACAAATGTATAGTAAAACTAAGGACAACAGCAAGATGAATTATTTTTGCGACTATAATGATTGTATCTATTGGGAAGTTAATGGTGGCCAGAATTGCAAGAACACGAATCGTCAAGTTATCCCTGAGAAGAAGTTTAGGTAATAATAACAATAATAATGGGAGTTTTATTACCTATTAGTATAACGCCTACCCATATAAAAGAAATAATCACAGCGCAACATATGAAATTAGTAAGAAGTTGGCATAAATCTAGTTATATGTAGAGAAATTGATGCTATCCAGCAGTCAATGGAGACTGTAGACCTACGGGGAAAAAGTTTAGTTAATAATAATGGGAAATTTATGGAAACGAGTGGCTATTTTTAGATTCTGTTGCTTTAAGTCTCTTGCTGTAACCTGCTGTAAACATCACAGCGCGTAGCGTTTTATAATAAATGTAGAATATTTAGCGTTGGTCGACTTTGGTAGTCACAAAACATGATACATGATGAAACCAACGCCAGAATATGACCGATTTGTTCGCGTCCGCCAGTAAAATTGCTCTGCCTAAAATTAAACCCCCGGTGATTTTTACAAGCCAGGTCTGAAAATGGGAATCTCGTTTCCGACTGGAACATCTGTCAACGAATACTCGTTAATTGTTCGAGTGGTACACGCTCGGTTTGAACAAGTGGGATGCATCATCACCACACATACAGGTTTTACTTTTTTTTCTGCTTTCTAAAAATATCGCCATCTCTATAAAAAAAGCGTATTTTTATCTGGGTGTTTATTTCCAGATCTAGTGTAGTTTGTGTTACGGCACGTGCTTTCGAATTATTTATCTTTGTCACATTTGTAAACAGAATCTAATGTCCTGTTTCCAGGATAAAATTTTTGTTGGTTTCTCTCGAGTCTTCTCGATCTCCTAATTAAAGGAATTTTCCGTGCAACTCGTACCTCTCTAAAGCTGTCAAAGATCACCAGAAAAGATTTTACCAGCATCGTGCTAGGTAGAGTTGGGTTGGGTGGAGTATCTACCATCTGGCTGTCTCCTTTCTGTGATTTACCGAGAAGCTGTGTCGCCTACGCCGGCTCACGAATTTACCACCCTATACTGTGCCCTCTATCGGACGCACGGTTGTGAACCAACAACGCGGCACGTTGTTTATTCTCATCTTACCAGGGTCTTGTTTAATTTCGTTATCACACGTTAACTTAAACTTAAATTCAGTAGATAACTTGGCGAGGCATAGTGGTAGGTTATCGTTGGTTCCCATCCGGTCTCCTGCTCTTTGTGTTCAACAACCGACCGAGTTGCTTTTTTCTTCCTCTTCGTTCCCACTTCATCTTGTCTCTTCTCTACACGTATCTTATGTACACGCCTGTCAAAATATAAAGTGGGTGATTCTGCAGAATGTTCCTACGGTTACAATGTAAACGATGGTGACTTGCGGTTCTTGCCTTCTGACCATGCGGCCTTCGTGACCGACGACTTTCAGCATGGGTTTTAATCCGGCTATTGTACCGGCAGGTGTGCCTAATGCAACCTTATTAATTGTAAATCTACTTAATTAATTCGGAGAACGGGCGAAGACGCAAGACGCATCCTCTAGTTAGGGTGTCAAAATAGTAATTATTATTATTTTGGTTAATGCAGAGTTGACAAGTTAGTGTTACAAAAGAAGTATTTACCAAACAATATGTTGGGTTATTCGGAAAGTAATTTCGTTTTTTTCGCAGCAGAAGCGTTAGTTGTATTTAAACCAACCAACTTCATTCTAAACCGTATATGCGTCATATATTCTAACTGCCATTGCAAAGTTTATGTGTGAAAATATTTTGTTCGATTCTGTGTAATTGTTTTCTTTTTGTGTCTTATGAAACATGGAGAATCAAAAACAGCATTTTCGGTACATTTTGCTTTTT